>SHCU01000002.1:665599-682253 GCA_004307685.1 Ceratina australensis
TGCGTGTTTCGCTTTAATCGAGTTACCTTTCGCGCGGAGGGAGTGTTGCGCGGCTTATGACCGGATGCAACGCCGATTCATTGTCAGACGTTTCTGCGACCGTCCCTCAAGCCCGAAGGGCTCGGACCGCGATAAAACCACGTGTCGTCCGCCCGCAACGCGACGATCGCGTAAAGATTCGGTAACAACGTGCGCTCGCGTACATCAAACCGATATCGCGCGTATGTATACATCGGTAACGCAGGCAGAATTGATAACGAAAAGCGTTAGCAGCGGGGAGACAGAAAGTATTTAAATCGATTGTGCAGTGTTTACGATTGAAGAAAATTGTAGTCTGATTTGCAGATACAAAATGTAGGGTAAAGTCAATAGAAGAGTGTGTACTCCTTTTTATAATTAGAACGTCTTGTATTCACTCACTGATTCACATGTACTTATCGAACGTCTTATGATCTAATTAATTTTCCTAGAGCACAACTCGTGTCACTGTAACAATAAAAAGATAGCCGGTGGTAATCCCTGAATTAATCCGAGTGATGGGTACTACACTTTTTTCGAAATGATAAAGTGGAGAAGGACGCGCCGAGTTTTAAGTAGATCGAACGGCAGCCCGGCGAGAACTAGGCAGTCGAAAGTTTTTGCGCGGCTAGCTCTTCATTCCGTTCCTCCTCCCATCCCCTGGGCCAGCCGTGCCGACATCGACGCGAGAATCTCGGTTCGGGAAAGAAGAGAGAAAAAAAAACGCGAGTATCAAACGGCAATAAACCGTGGGGAGATCCGAGGACTCCGCCAATGATCCCAGACAGCTTGGAGTCTAGCAGCACGTCGCCGCGAGCCCGGTTTCTCTGATTTCTTTCGCGGCGCGATAAATCTACTCTCTAATCAAAATTCCCATTTAGAGAAGCCGGGGTGGTTCGCGACCAAAGCGACAGAATCGATACCGTGCTCGATGTATTGATGCCACTTTTATAAGATTCCACTCCTCTATACTACAGAAACCTTTGAACTAGAATCTTGATCGATTTTTTATGACATTTATGATGATACCGATTCTTATTCTGTACACTATAAATGCATGAAAATATATAAATACACAACGCGATATGTTCAGTAATATAGTAAAGAATTAATGTGATGCACGAGTGTGTAGAAATCTCGTTAAGTGAGTTGATGCAACAATCGGAAACTCGGAGCACGTCAAGAGGAACATGTGAGACACGAGACGTTCACGGGTCACGGTTCCCTCTTCTTCCTTCACGGCCGGTCCCCCGTTTCTTTTTTGAAGAAGGGCGAACGAGGTGTCGGAGAGCCCGAGCCAAACCGATGCGTGCCGTAGCCTCCCCGGCGTGGCACTTGTTGTATTTATTTTAACGCCGCGCAACGCCTACGTCTATATGAATTTAAAATATAGCACAGTTGGGCCCTAGTTTATGAAGGGTCAGGTCATGGAGCGCGGTCAGCGCTGCGGCTGCGGATGAGTGAGAAAAGGAGAAGGAGGCGAGCACGGCGAGAGAGAATATCGACGCCGGGGGACCGGGGAACGTCGAACCTTTCTCGCCGGGCCCTCGGGCCCCGTTTAACGAGACTCGGTTAATGCAACTCGTAGATCATCCGCGTGCGCGTTATGCGCCTCAAATATAAATACGTATAAACACCGTGTAAATCAACGCGATTAGCTTGCCTGCTAGTTGGCAGTCGCTCCGTGCAGTTACGATTTTTTTTATTAATCACTTCCAATTGAAGTTATGCACGTTTAATAATAACAGAATTTTGTAAGAATGATAACTGCCACGGAGTTTTCTTATCAACTGATTCAAATAAAATCAACCAGATTCATGTAACCAATTCAACCGAATCAATTACCTGATACAATTTTCTTATGAAACATAACAAAACTCGCGTACGTAAAGAATCCTTGTGAGATAATAAAAAGATAGATAACGCGACGCGGGAGACGAAAAGAAATTCGCGAGACATTAAATTCACCCTCGCCCAAGCTAGCCGCGGCGAGCGCGTCATTATTATGTGATCGTTTCATGAAACCGGTTCTCGCAACGCAACGCAACGAACGAGCCGGAGCCAGCGACGAATTTTTGCGGTCGGATTTTAACAAAGTAGCAAGACCTGAATCGATTTCGCGTTTCCCTCTAGCCGTGGGGTTCGTCAAAATTCAAGAAGCGCGGCTCGCGGGAAGGAAGAAAGACCGGGGGGGCTCGTAATCGTTTACATCCGCCGGTATTATCAATTTTGCTCGCATCATCATCCGTCCGTTTTCGTCGTCTCTCGTTTTCCATCTTGGACCCCTCCGACCGGTAGCCACTTTTCGCCTTTTCTTCGCGCGCAGATGGCGAGACTATTAAACGTCGTCGAAGCTCGGGTCATTTGTCATCGGCGCGCCGGTGAAATTGCCGGCCGGAATGGACGACCTTCGCACGTTGCCAGCGCGAAGACAATCCGCCCGGATCCATTAATTCTTCCCTGATCACTTAAAATCGGCTGCGAAACTCGCCCGAAGCTGTCACTTTCTCGGCTCGAGCGGTGCCGTTGCGTAACGGGAGAATTGATTTATTTTTTGTTGCCCCGCAACCGGGACAAAACGTTCCACTTTCCGTTTCGACGCGGCGTCTACAATTTCTGCAATCTATTCCTGCAACCCTCGATAGACAAATTATTCCCGATTTTGTCCTCAGTAGTTAAACACAGCTATGCGCTGTGATTTCATCGCGCAAGAAATTAATGAACGTTGCAAGATGTAACTAATGGAATATGACCTGAAAGAGTTCTCTATACAATAGAATTCCGAAGTTTTATGGAAGGTACGCCGTGGAGGTTTCTATGGAATCGTTTATGAGAGGGAAAAAAAAGGGGAAAAACGCAGCTGGTGCTCTCCTTTTACAGCGGCCAATAATTTTCACGGTCGGGTGCACGGCAACCAGTTCGATCGGTACGAAAAGTGAAACGTCCTTCCCGCTCCCGGTGACCTTAGTCCTGACCTGGACCATCTCGGGCAGCGACGGAACGAGTGCAGTGTCCAACTCGGGCGAGGAGAGGAGACGCGAAGATGCGGCAGCAAGGGGACCAGTGGGTCTGGGGGTCTTCCTCCTCCGTGGAGAGATTCCGAGGACCTCGTAATGCGATATAAATGGAGGCAGGACCGGCCCCAATGAAAAGCCAACGGGCAACCTCGGGCCAGGAGGCAGGAGATACATCAAGATTGGGCTGACGGTTGACTCCGGTGTGCGCGACACGCAACGGGGGATGAGAGAGAGGACCCCGGTCCCGAGTAAAAACTGGATCCCTCCTCGCTCGCCACTCACGGCCACGGCATCGGCTCTCTTTTCGAGCTTCCACCCCGGCCCCGGGCATAATAAGGACGAACCTTTAATCTCCGACTCAATTATAATTTCCCCGCTCGCTCGGTTGGCGGATGTCGCGGGACGAACGATCGGCGTGCTGCGTAGAATCGTGGATCGAAAGTGGACCACCAGTTCGCCGGTTTTTACGAACCCCGGGCCCGCGTTCCCTTATCTCCCGTTTCAGATAGAAATCGTAACTTGCTTGAATAAACGAGCCCGTGGAACTCCCGGTCCAGGAATTCTCCCGCTACTCGGCCACTTTATTCCCTCTCTTAGTGACTGCTGCCCGATTCTTAAAATTTCATCCTTTCCGGTTTCTTAAATTCAATGCAAAATACATTATTATCGAATGATATAGTAACCGTGCCATTCAGTAATTGTTACTCCGGTAATCGTGATTGACATCAACAAAACGAAGTCCTGAGTAAAGGAATAAAACTCGCTGATCATCTACATATGTATGTGTGCCCTATGAACTGAAACTTCAGATTCCGAAAGCGAACACGTAAAATCTTTTCGTCGGCCGATTAGATCGCGACGATGGTGCACGTTCGCCATAAAATACGTTGCTCCGTTCCGGGGTACACTAAAGAGAAAAAAAAAGGTAACAAGAGCGAGGAAACGAGAGAGAGGGCGCCATTGTTCGCGCGGGTTTCTAAGGAACCGTGCGTTTTCTGGATGCTGCTGTAACGATTTCGATCGCACAGGAACACCTGGCTGGGTGGCATTGGTTTTCTCGAGGCCGAAATAAACATAATGTGTCGGCGAGAGGCCCCTGCCCTTTAGACGAGAGAAGGGTCGCGCTCTACCTCTCTTTCTCTTAGCACACACCCCCGACGCGACGCGGCGGAAGCGCAGATGACAAAGCGTTTTCTCGCCCGCGCGGCGGGACAAAAGAGCCCGCCACGATTCCACGGATTACCTGAAGCCCCGTAGAACGGATACACACGAAACGAAACGAGACGCGATTTTCTTCTGCCATGCGACCTCCTTTCTTAGCTACTAGAGTACCGACGCTATCGAATTGCTATTCAACCGGGAGAATAATTGATCGCGCAGATCACCGGGTGTGCGACTGAATTAATCAGGCCGTGGTAGTTTATTGTACCTTCGGATGGATTTACAAAATGACTGATTGTCAAGCTGAACGTTTTTTGTCAGCAAAAATAAAGTAAGGAATTCGTGATGTGCGATCGTGATAGATCCTACCAGTCGTAGTACAATTTCTCACAAGAATATTCGACGCGATCGGTGATAATCATATTTATATAGCAATGTTTCAACGCGTGTCAGCTCATCTCAAGACCTCATGATACTTTCTATTATTTTTCATCTGACACAGTCTATCAAGCGCGGTGATGCGCGAGCGAAGAGCTTCAAAATGTGTGTTTGTACAACTCTATCAGACCGGAGATTGTTAACCGCGGACCGAAAGGCAGCGAGTGTACATTAAAACGATTACGATCAGCCGCGGTATCCGCGAACTTAACAGACGTTCATTGGGAGCCGTGGAAGGCGCGATTCGAACGAGCCGATAACGCTTTCCCTGTTCTTATCCCCCGAGACGATTCCCACGGGGGCAGGCATAAATATATGCGAATGCAATATCGGCGTGCCTTTTCTATCGATATATGTATACGTAGAACCAGGTGGATGCTCGTTGCCGCGCTCGGAGACGTCAGCGATGGTGGCTGCGTCGATGCTAGACTCTGGCGAGGGAGAGATAAGGACGGTGGATATAAAGAAGAGAGAGGAAGGCGATGCTATCAACACCTTCGCGGCTGGCCTCTCTCGCAGCCGCCATTTTCTCTCCTCTTCGTGTATAAGGATGAGCATTGTATCGATAATGCATCTAGTATACCGGCGAACAGATACACCGGACTAATCGATTTCCCTTCGACGCCTATGAATCCTGGATCACGTTTCTAACCACCTTGTTTTATGAATCACACTTTATTATTTAAAGTACGTGCACGCTACGCTTCGATTAAGCGTGTTCCTCTCTAAGATGATAAAATACGATAATTTATTATGGATAAGTTACCTTTAGTGTATATTTAAAAAATTGTTACTGCCAGTTGCAACCCTTCGAAGACAGATAACCAAGCTTCGCATTTAATTGAAATTAAATTATCGTACCGTATGTATCATCAATACTTTTTAACAAACAGCTGATCAGACGCATCACTTCGGTTTTTATATTCAATTAATAATTCCGTATCTTCATTCAAATGTTACTTTACTGCACTCTTCGAATTTTGAGTCGAATCATTCCCGATCATTCGTGTACAGCATCGGGTAGTACACTGAGAAGAAAAATCCGAATGTCTCTCGAAGCATAGTCATTTCGCACTTTATGCTCGCTCGGCACGCTCGCCTCCCCGAATATAACCACGTATTATTGCGGCAATATCTCCGGACCCGGATTCCACGAATCGCAACATTGTATGCAGTTTTGGCCGATTTACCAGCTTAAAACGAATAATAAAACCTGATTTGTGTTATTGCCGGCGAGCGGATGTCTTCTGGACACGGGGATGCTGAATACCTTAATCTGAAGCGACTCGAATGGGAATTCGAATACCGATTCCGCGAGATCATTCTTCGAAGATACAAGGACACCTCTAATCGTAAGTTTTATTGCGTATCTCGTTCACCAAAGCCTGTGAGATATCAAACTAATCAGTAGACAGCGGATTCTTATGTAAAATAAATCAATTCAGAGCGCGGAAAATTTTCTAGAAATGCATAAAATCCATAATTTATTAATCAGATATAAACTTGTGATTTAACGAATTCATTTCCTTGATAGTTCATCATGGCTTGCAAGATATTGATGCTTCCTTACGATCTGTAATATACAGATAAAAAATGAGACTCGTACATCTTCCCTTAATTATCATGTAAATGGTTCAGTTCGTTTTTGAGATACTAACTGGCACACGTACAAACGTTCTTGCTGTATATAATAGTAAAATCAGTAATCTAGATGACGATGTCACGCCATTAGTTAGCCCCGGAAGGAGCTAAGGGGCGAACGATTTATTTGTTGACCCAGTTCCCGAAATGGCCCGTCGAAAGAAAAACAATCTTTTCTGAGCACAAAGGGGTAGGGCAGTAGGAACGGGCGGTGGGGTTGGCCGCAAAACCGTAGGAAACGCGGACAAGAGACGAGGAGCGACGCCGCGTCGCAGTAATCTTCCCGTGGAGAAGCGACAATCAGCAGGGGACCGTAAAGAACGGCGAAAGCCCATTAATCCTCGCCAGAAGAAATGATTTAGGATCGTTTCGTGTGCCATCAGGCTCGCGTCGCAGGGCCATCAGCGTAACGGCTACCGACTAAACACGGCCACGGTGCTTTCCCAACGTCGCTCCTAACCCATTCGACGACAATCGCGTATTTAGGTCTCGCTCCGTCTCTTTCTCTAAGCGTCTCGCGAAAACGATCCACGTCTCAATCGTCGCTACTACCGGATCGTCAACGTAATGACAAATGGCCCACGTGAACGCGTATCGTTCAACGGTGCCCTGATTCAATTGTCTGAAACCAATGAAGTAAGCGGGCAAAGATTTCCATTGGTTTAAGTGTCCCTTCCGGTTGGGAAGCTCTTATTGAATTAGAAAAACTGATGCAGGCCTAAATCGATCCTCTCCTACTCGATTCCAATTCGCTCGGTCATCATTTAATTAATCATAATTTCTATCAATTATTTGTAAGGTGACTTGCTTGACTTTCTAAATGGCCGAATGTTATAATATCTTTTAACGAAACAACGCTCATCGCATTTTGTCTTTTATCTATAGAACTATGTTCGGCGTACGTTATTACAGGAGGGTTGATGATCCACCGTCGAGGAGACAAGGGGATTCCCATTGCTTGAAATGGAGTCCTTGAACCCGGCGGGGAAACGACGTAAAGTGGACAGAAATGTATAGCGCAACGTGGTTCGCGGCGCGTCAACAGCGCGAATCTGTCCCCACCAGCGCAGCAGATACGAGCCGAGGAAGGAGGACGAGGGATCGTTGTTGGCGGAGGAGATGGAGGACGGAGGTGGAGAACGAGTTGCAATCGGCGAGCACTCTCTGCGTACAGAGAGTCGAACCTCTGTCTCGCGCACGCGAGAACCAATCCCAGTATTTGCGCTTCCTTCCAACCCGCTCCGATGGCGACCACCTCTTTGCAGGGGCGTAGCCGTCGCGAACTCTTCCTCCACCACGTCCTCTCTTTTCCTCCAGGTAACCGTGAGGATTTTTCGCGCGCTCCAAATTCCGCCCGTGGCGTCCGCGTAACGATCCTCTTCATCGGGGATCGAACCGAGGGAATCTATCGGTAATCGCGACGCAGGTCGTTCAACCCCATGCGCCGAAGATTTTAGGGGTGGTTCGGTCACTGTTCGGACGACGAGCTTCGCTCTCGCGACGGATTAAATAGATTCGATGATAAACTTAACCTTTCGGAATGAAATGACGATGTTAAGGCATTGTGAAGTCCTTTTAGCAAATGGATGGAACCGCAATTACGAAAAATTATTGACAGTCTTTTATGAGAGCAAGCTAGTATTTTGATATATTTGTTGTGATGCGATAGTAATGAGTGGGAGAAATTAAAGGCAGAGAATACACCACCATTCATATTATCGTTAACAATAATATCATACAAACTCAATAATATACGTGTGTCTGTTATTCTATTAATGTTATTCAATCATTTACAATAGTTGAATAAATGTATTTTTCTCGCGGCAATTACAACGAAATCTGTGAATTTGAACTGATATTTTCCAGGGTCTAACACACGTACTCCGTGACGGTCTTGTACAGAATTTCAAACAACTTTCAATACGTTTGATTTAGGTAACAACTACCTGAAAACGCGTCGAGGCACGAGTCGAGGAAAGAAAGACGGGAGGGAGGAAAGACAGACGGATGAACAAAGCTGCGGAGGAGAGAGCGAGAGAGGAGACTGCGGGCAGATATTCACGAGCCGGTGGCGGTGACGCGGGCAGATTTACGGGCGGCTCGCCGCGCAGAGACGAGCGCCTCTTTGCGGATTCTTGGGCTTCCACCGATATTATTAGCGATCGCGTCCTCTTTTTGATCCGACTGGGGGCAGAGCCTCCAGCGTCCATCCCTCCGGCTGGCCGTCGGCTTACCCGGCGGGTGCTTTTTTTCCTGGCCACCGCGTATAATGCGCCCGATAGAACGTCGCTCGCTCGAAATCCTTCGAAACCTTTTTCCCTTGTTAGAGGCTCGGAGTGTACGAATCGAAGAGGGCCGCGATATTTATTTCTTCTGGCCAGGCATCCGTGTTTCCGAATCGGACCACTGCAGATTGTAATGATATGCACGACCGCTTCAACAAGTTTATAGACAGCGAATTTTCGGGTCACCATGTACGGTGTGCATTCATTTTTATTAAGCATTTCGAAATTGTTAGCTATGTCAGCTGGTTAAATCTTATACAGGACGATGCTGCTCTCAAACATTTTCCGAATATCAGATAGTTCTCAAGAAGACAATACAGTGCACTCTTTAATTGAGAGTTGAGAGAAATACATGGAACCCTATTTAATCTTTGTATTCAAGTTTCGGGAGTGATCTTGTTAAGTCTGGTTTACTATCACCCCATATTGCTTCTCATCGCAGCCCTAATAAAGATAACACGAGTCTTCAAATATCCTAAACAAATGATTTGATGTCAGCGAACGATTTTATGTTAAATGAAGAAAATTAGCGTTATTAAATTTGGTTGAAATGTTCTGAAAGACACTATTAATATACGGTGAAAATGTATCCCGATAATCCTGATAAGGAATTAGCATACGACGTTTGTATAAATGAGCGGCGAGTTCGAGAGAACGGAATCGTCTCTTCCTGTTCGGCGGCCATTTATCATCCGCGAGACTGGTAGTGCAAGAAACGCATAATTACAGATAATTCCCGCGGTACTTACGTACTTGCTATGCGCCGGCTATAATTGCGACCGAGGCGTATTGTGTGCCATTGTTCCGGCGACTCGTACCACTTCAACGCCGCAATTAAGGTCGTATATCGGCGGTGTTTAATTTGAAAAATGTTCACCAGACCTTTTAGCAGGCGACTTGACAAATTTCGTTTAAAAAAAAATATCTGATCGCTCGGGTGTAAGTTGATGAACGACCCATTTACAAATTGTAACACTCGCAGCGGAGTTAAATAAATCATATTGAAACAGCATTTTCCGTATTACTACCCCGATCCATTTTCGAATTCACACGGTGGTTCGATTCCTCGCGTGCCCCGCGGAATCTTCTTGGTTATTCAGGCCGCGATGCCCTAACTGCCTCAGGATCGGATGCATAGGAACCATAAACCATGGAACACGGACGCGCCGTGCCGGCGACGGGCACCGCAGATCCCGCGAGTTACCGTGTCTCTTACGGTAGGCATTACCGAGATTACAGGCGCGGACTGGGCCCTTCGTCCGAGGGTAACGAGTCAGCGAAAGCGAGAGGGTAGAATACCGATACGGAGAACGAGAGAGAGAGAGAGAGAGAGAGAGAGAGAGAGAATATCGAAGCGTAATAACCCCTTCGTTCGCTTGATCCCTTATCCACGACGAGATGGCCCTTCGCGTCGCTAAACGGCCCGACAACACGGGACCTTGTTACCTACTCCCCCTCCTAGGCTCTATTAAAATCCGTGAGATATAATCGAGCTGCCCGATAATACGCCGTGAACCCGCGATCATCAATATACCCGCACGAAACAATCGTCTTTTATCACAATTTACGTACTTGTGCTTTGAATTTAAAAAGGGTTATCATTTCTATGTGCACTTCTCCTTATACACAAACTTGTATGAATACCTGCAGTTCAATTTTTTCTTCTCTATTAATCAATCAATTTTTTCTTTTTCTATTTCTTTTCTTTTCTAATATTTAATGACGTACGTATTCAGCCGGTCAGTGCACTGTAGATAAATTGCAATGGAGTAAAACTTGAAGGAAAACCTAGTTGAAGTTTTCTCGATAGAAGCCAAATTGTTCGTACGTAGCGAATTTCGATTGAAATAACTCAGCATGAAGCAGGAAAAAGGGGGAGAAGAGATACTTCGGAAATAACTGGAAAGGATTGCCGGGAGAGAGTTTCCTCGTTTCTCCCTTAACAAGCTCTCCGCGCGAGCTTCCATCCGTTAGTCATACATTTATATAAGGGATGTATCTTCTTATTCCCGGATACAAGGGAGCTGGGATACATACCAGAAGATACGTATCTTCTTGTTATTAATGTACGTCTGCGCAACCCCTGCTTTCAACCCCGCCGGTCGACTTCTGCAAAACCGAAGAGGCTCGCGACGTGCCAAGAAAAGTCTGCGGGTTCTCATGTCGCCCTTTCAAATTTATAATAACGCGCCTCCTAAAAAGTTCGATTCACTAGGAAAATTTGATGAAACGCCGAAGACAAATTGCTTTTCACGCACGCTATTTATTATTACGGTTTTAATGCCCGCTCGATCAATAGAATTCAATGGACAATAAAATCCACGATTCTAAGCAGTAAACTACGCGCTTAAGAAATTGTACAATTGCAAACAAGATAAAACTACCGTAAAATATTGCAATAAGAGCCGTTGAACAAATAATGGGCGAATCAAACATCAGGCATGACGAAGACGACAAGCCTGAGGAGTGCGCATTGCAAATTCGGGATTCATCGGTCATCAATCTTTCTCGATGCTCTCGCGTGAAAACAAAAAATGTCCGAGAAGAAAGCTCCAAAAATAGCGGAGGCGATAATAAATATTTATACCCGGGGTAACGCGGTAAATTACGAATTTACATCACTACGTACGCGGCACAACGCGCGGTAATGATAAAAACCTCCGCTGCCTATTAACCACAATTTACAATCGTGTCGCGTGGGTAAGCTGATCTCCCCACTGCGCGAGCTAAGAATGATATTTCTTTTCCATCACGAATTGAGTATCGCTGCTCGTAAGAATAACTTGGTATTGATCACGGTCGAGAAGCCTCTTGCTACTGCCAACGATATACTACGAGGCTAAAGTGAACGAACGTTTTATCGTATCGATTAAATCATCAATTATTTTTATCAATCGAATTTTATCATCAATTAAAAATGATTATGAAATATTTTAAGCAATATAAATTGATAGAAATTATTCGACGCGAAGGGTTGATAACGCAATTAGAAAACTATTATTCGCGTGTAATGTACATTCATTTTTAACGCCTGCTGTATACATGAATTACAAATATACGTGGCTCCCTACGTTCAATCTTTTATCGACGCCGGCGGAGCACGAAGAACTTCGTTACGTTCGACATATCTGGCGCCAATCCAACGGCAATCAGGGCCATCTTTAATTCTTTGGGGTGCCGATTCGCCAGACAACAAATTTCATTTGGAATTCCGTTAGCACATCCTTTCTCTGATTTAACTGGTTTCCATATTGATTAAGTAACTAGATCTTTACCGAATCCAATTCTGTTCTATTTAAAAAAAAATTTTATAATTAAATGATGGATTGTGTAACGGTAAAATAAGAATATAAGAAGACTATTCGCGATATTATAATGAATAAGATATAAGTGTAATTTCATACAATTGTATGATTGTTTCAGAACAACCAAGATGTAATTGATTTTGCGTGAAATGATCAATTCTAGATGGGATAAAACGTTGTTTCATGAACGAGATTTCACTTTCGGATTCAAGGATGCGCGTTTATCACAGAGGCGCGGAGAGATAATAGCAGCCAGGCGAATTATCCGAATAATTGTGGCCGAGAAAGAAGAGGAGAAGGAGGATGAGGAGGCCGTGCAGTCTGCGGCAGAAACAATAATGCCAAGACCGGATCGTCATTCCACCGGCCGGTGGAGTTATTATAAGCGAGTTAGGACAACGGCGTGGCGAGAGATCGTTACGTTCGCCTCGTGAAAAAAAGGAAGGAGACAGGAAACCAGCTCGAAATTGCTATAAGCAACCAGTCGTCGCCCGAGGGAGAGAGAAAGTAAGTGTCACCACCGCTCGTTTCAACGATATTCTGTAATCAGTTAATTTATGCCTAATTCAATTGGCTTGCATTCGGATCCGGCAATCTTCTGTCGGATCACGGCGTAATTGATTTCAAGTGTAATTCCTTGGAATTCGAGTACTGGATACAGTTTGGCGAACAGTAATTTCACGTTGGCATGTCGCTTGGTGATAAGTGGGTTTGCGATATCAAGGATATGCTTTATGTATGAGATTATTCAGTTGGCAATTCAGGTATGTGAAAGGTTGAAACGAATTGGTTTGCAATACAAATTGGGGTATTTTACAAATTGCTTTGCTAAAATCGTACGTTTCGTTTAATACGAAATAAAATTGTATTCACGCCTAGGATCTTATCATTTCTATGTTTGAATTATTTAAATGCATTTAACACCTCAGATGCACTGTGTAGTGTCTTTTGGCAACGTGGTCATGTTATCATGAGAAACAGCGTGTTGTGGACATAGCATACCTAAACCAGAATCGAAGTAACTTGGATATCGCGTTTCCACGGCCACTGCCAGATAGGGAAACGGCCGAGCGCATTAGACCGCGATTGCGATGACCGAACTAGGAGAACGCGTACTGATGATGGAACAGTTTGACGACGGTCACGTCTCCGCGAAGAATCGCGACGTGATATCAAGGGACCGAAGGGAAGCCGAACTGGCGCAATTTCTTCCGGTATGCGACTCGTTCCGCGCGGTACGGTGGCGTAAACGAGATGAGCTCTCAAGAATCGGACTCGCAATCCCTCTGACGAGTCGCGAATGAGCGTAATAAGAAGGATTGTGCATTGCAAAATCTGCTATGTAGATCCAAATAGAGGATTTCAGTCTCTTACAGATTTCAATTAAAATAAAAAAAGTATCAGTATTAATATGTAATACAAAATATGGTATATAAAAAATGCAACAGTGTTATGAATAAATAAATGCACAGTACAAAATGGTTAATAGGATTTAAGGGAAATGATTGAAAAATTGTAAGATGAGATGTGCGCTATCGACTCGTGTCGCTCTTTGAATCATAATATCGAGAACGTAACGTTAACTGCCGATATGATTGATGCATTTGTCGTGATCGTTTGGCAGGTGGGTAGTAAATTATCTTGCCGATTGGTACTGAGTTTTATTAGATTTACGAGAGCCGTTTTTATGTACGTACGTTAATAGCTAAATCCGATATAAAACCATTTCCAAGAGTGAAATAAAAAATTATAATAATAAACTACCCATATCCCTATATCTTCTACAATAATTTGTATAATTGAAATCCTGTATAAAAGATCACAACCCAAATATATCTTATAAATAACCAAATCATTAAGGACGTTCCAGAGCGCGAGGTACTTGCAGGCACAGAGAGCAAAATTTTTTAAAGAACTTGTTATACAAATTGATGGATCACTTCTACGACGCGGTGATAACCGAGCGACACAATTCCATCAAACGAGACTGTTCACCCACGGAATGAAAAAAAAAATCGTCTTCTAAGAAACGGAAGAGTCGCAATCGACGTCCCGGCGCGGCGATCGCGTCGCGACGTCATTTATCATCCCCTTCGTCTAGAATCCTTCCCAGGGCGGCTGTCAATTGAACCGCGCGATGAATGTTAATCTCTCGGTGCGACACAGATCACGGGGAAAGGATACTCGACGTCGATCCGGCTCGTTAGGATCCACTCTCGTAGTTGCTCGAGAGGATCCCGTGTACCTGAGCCTCCCTCCGCCTCTACCCATCCGGCCTCCTCCCTCGTGCCCATTGCTGAATGGTCGCGCGGAATGCGGTAAAGCAAATAGGCTCCTCTCGCGGGCCGAATAGCTAATTACGCTTCTTGGCATTCCTGTTTCTGGTTAGCCGGTCGACAACAGTTTCAGGGGCCCCGGGAAAAATTACAGGCTAATCCTGGAAGGACACGAGCGACCGCGGTCACTCCGCGGGCTGACCCCCCTGATACCCTCCCCGATTCTTTCGCGTGCTCGAATTCCCTCTCCCGGCGCGTAATGGCGTTGTTTAATGTCTAATCATAGCCGCCGCACGGCCGGAGTATAATCAGGAGTATAATTCAAGCCACCACCGAGTGCAGAAGGACACGGTGCTCGTGGTTTCGTGGTCGGAAGACCCCAACTACACCCACGGCTACGTGTAGCTCTTTAGAATCCGTCGAGTTCACGATCAAGGCATTATTACACTTTAAATCCATCCGTAAACGAATTGCACAATAAAATTTCCTCTAAAATACCTAATTTTTCTAACAGAATTGTGAATCAATCAATCTCCCTCGATAACATCCACGACTACGTGTAACCCTCAAGAATGCATCTAGTTCACGGTCAAGGATTATTATTATACTTTAGATCCGCCTGTTGTACAATAAGATTTCCACTAACTGTAAAACTGCTAGTATTCTAATTTTTACAGCAGAATTGTAAATCAATCAGTCTCCCCGTCTTCCTTGATCTACATAATTCGCTCGTAATTCACGATCTCAACGCTGAAGAAAAAAGAAAAAAAAAAAGGCCATTGCGCAGTCCTCCTCCGCGCGGTTAATGGCATGATTTAGGTGCGTATCCTGAACTTGCATTAAACACCCGTTCGAAGGACGATTTATGCCACGCACGGTCGACGTCGCGAGCGCTCACAGCCGCGTTGCATACGTACGAAATGACAGGAGTTCGACACAAACGATCTTTGATTGCGTCGGCAGGTAGATTCAAACGCGAGATACGTTCGCGTGTGCATACGCCACTTTTCTATTATTGGACCTAATCATAACGCGCCGCGTTCCGGCTGCCTCTCTATTTGTTAATGTACCCCGAATAAAATGTCATAATGATACATTATTAACACGTATACCGCAACGGTATTATTTCAGCTATTAGATAAGCGATAAGCCGCACGGAGATTGAAATCTGTTCTGCATTGTATCCCCTGTGTTATGACTCGAGCTTCCGAGTTGGCGAACTTTTCGAATTTAACTTATGATTGACTGCAATGATTTATCTGTTTTATTAGTATCGCAACAACTTTCTCTTTAAACGTTTGCTGTACGGCGTCCGTGATAAAGACGAGGGAATTGTTGAACGCTACGCACACCGGATAAAACCGTATCTCGTTAAAGAATTCTAATCGTTTGACATGATTTGTTTTGCCGTAGGTGAAAATAATTTTGTTTCACTTTATCGGGCAATTGTTTTGAAGAAGGAATTGAGATAGGATAATCGTTTCTACCGAGGCCGGGCTACTCGGAAGCTGTACGCGCGGCGTGGCAGCGTTGAGAATAACGTGGCACATTATAGGCAAGCATTAGAGTGACCGGTAGCCGACCGGCGAGTTTTTTACCGGATTCCAGTAGCGCCTTCGACAAACACCGGCGCGGAGAAGTCTCCTCCGGTCCCCAGGTCCCAGCCGCTATGGATCGCTACTTTTACTAGGTTATTCACGAACGTACGGTCTCGTGACTCGTTCCGTTCCGCGCCAGCAGCTCCTCTCGGCACCTCGCCCGACGCGGAGTCTGCCAACGGCCAAAAGAAGTCCCCCCAGGAATTCCTGCCAGCGAAAGCGAACGCCGCTAATCGAGATTCGCCTTGGCGCGAAAACGAACTCCTGCTTCGACTATCCTTTCATTCAAATAACGATCTCGTCACTTAGCAGCTTTTCTAAAAACGGGATCATACACCGCGCCATTTCATTTGACGCGAATACAGATTATAGGGTAATTCCTTGAATTTCTCTTGGGAAGATTGATGAGTTTTATTTTCAACTATAACGTAATCGTGTATACCGAGACAAATGGGAATGAGTCAATGAAAAAAAGTAATGAGGATTGTACACTTCTGAAGGATTTCTTACTGAGACAGATTGTTAATTAAAAGATTGCAAAAAATGAATCAATTGATAAGTACGAGATGTCCTTCGATCACCTTTTACGCGCAATCAACTGGCGGCGGAAAAAGTTGCGAGACGAACAAGTGTTCAATGTCGTGCAGCTTTTTAATTGCCCGCACCACCGTTCGGGAGAAATCGTTTTGATGGGACTATAATTACTGGATTATTAATTATTCGATACACTCCTTTTTGTAACTGACGTTATCAATAACGTAAGAGAAGTATCGAATTCATATTTACGTATCGAATTCATATTTATGCACATGATCCCATTTTCGTAAATACGGCTTGTTATTTTGAAATGGAAATCAATTTTCGGAAGATTCAGAATAATTGCTTTGCAGTAGGCAAAAAATAAAAAGTAATAGA
>SHCU01000002.1:683356-707060 GCA_004307685.1 Ceratina australensis
GGGGGTAGCGTATGTCACGTCCGCCTGATACCTGAAGGTCGGGCATCGCGCTTTCTTATTTTTATTTTTAGGACGATATTACTATACAAATTTTGCAGGCATTCTAAAGTATTATTTTTATATAGAAAATTTTTTCTGTATATATGAATAAGAATATCGCTCAACCCAATTAATAAACATTCCCCTCTAAACGAGATTCCCTGGAAAGGAAAAATACAAATGTTGAAGGGGTAACGGTCCTACCGGGGGTAACATGTCACCCCCCAGTAACCGGATTTTTTTCGATTCTCTTTTCTCCCGTATCCCGGCTCTCATCCCCACGAATCGTGAGTCACATAATAGTTCCTCCGCGGCCCCTAATGATTTATGCCTCTGGTCGGGTTTTATGTATTTCTGTGCAAAGCGCCTCGACGTTCTTTCTATTTTTTTTATTACTTTTTTTCACCTTCTCACCCCGCCGAACCCGTCCGAGATGAGGTAGGAACGATCGAGGGAGCTCGGCCGGGGGGGAAGGGCGAGAGGCAATCATAAAGCTTTTCGTTGCTACGGCTAACTACGCAGCCTACATATATATAATTAATAGCTCCGTCGTGGATCGGGTAACATATGGCTTGGGACACGCGGTAGAAGATTGGAGAAAGAACGCCGATTGGGGACAGGAGGACCGCGACGGGATTAAAACCTAAACTGAGCGAGCGTGATCGAATAGAAAAATGAAGAAGCAAAAGGCTCGGTCAACGGTACGATAATTTCTACTTGGCAATAATCTCAATCAATATTGCTGTCTTAATAAATGTACTAAAAAAGTTCGTTTGTATCGAAGATTTTATTTATGAAAATGATAACGAGCAAATAACGAATTTATGAAAATGATAACAGTTTAGTTATCTCGTTGTGATATGATAAATAGATTTTAGTATCTCATTCTTAGACGCGAAGTGTTATGATAGAAAATATAAAGTATTGACGGGTCCTTACTGGTTACATTTTCCATTATTAGACTCGAGTGCTACTTTGAATCAGAATGATCCATAGAATGATCGTGTACCTCGATGCGGAATTTGCACGGGCGAGTCGACGTCCTCGAAGAGGTGAAGGAGAGGCCGAGTGCCGTCCAACCCTCGAGTCGAGTTTATCATTTGCATTCCCTCGGCGTAGCTTCGCCACGTGCCATACCCGTGGCCTACACGGGGACGAACACCTTGTGCACGCGCTAGTAAACGGCGCGGTGCATTTTGCATAATTTCACGAATCGCGCGTATAATCGTTACCCGGTACAAAACGCGACGGTATTCCGTGTCCTCGCCGCGATTAGCATAAGCCTTTCGATGTGACGCGGAAAGCGCGACACGTGGCGCACCGCCACGAGCCGGAAGGAGGGAAACCCTTTGAAAGGGGTACCGCGAGCATCGTGAATTTCGACCGATTCGCTCGGACGGAATTTTATGAACGATCAAGGAGAAGCTGGAGGTGATACACGTGCCGCCGACCTTCCATCCGCACGCGTCATTTGTACGCCGCCGGCCGGCGATACTATTGTAATGCGCGTGCTTGCACGAGCTATTGTTGGCTTACTGCGATACCTCGGATTCGTATGTTGATGCGTTCGTATGAAATAGAACACGGGTAATGGAGAGATTTCATTTGAATATGGAGATTATTCGATCCAAAATATACCCACTTTAAATCTGAATACAGTCGTTTACTATAAAACAGGGTATCTAGTTCAAATAACGTGCACGCTTCCGCGCGCGTGTTAGTACAGGATATATTTTCCGAAAAAATCAATCTAGGAACCTGGTCGGAATTAAGAATTCCGCTAACCTCGAGCATCGGGGGGTTCAGCAATTTTCCTGCTGGCTAATGAAATTCCAAGGAACTCGTAGCCGTACAGACAACTCGGCTAGGTAGCTGGCTAGCTGTACGCATTAGGAATCCAGGCGCGAGCGTGTAATTCCCTCAAACGTAAGTGTTTCCCTGTCGCTTCTAATTCATTGCCGCGAGGTTAGACGAGCCCGTCCCCGGCACGATCCACGATAAACCCGCTTGTTTTCCACGTTGCCACCGGTACTGGTAAGTAACCGGGGCCTGGTCTCGCCATGCGACAATGCCATGTAAGTAAGTAGCTGGCTAACGCGTCGAATCGTTCGCATCACGGAACGAAACCGCGCGGGGGCTTAATTACCCCGGTGATGCACGACTACCAGACGGGCTACGCTGTAATTCGCCTTAATAGCCCACGGTTTACGCAAAACTCACCGGCCACCGTGCAACCCCGGGAAACACAACCGTTTTCTTCCGCCTCGAGTATCGCCTCGTCGATCTCTTGACGAATTACCAACGCTCCTTTCCACGCGCGAGATTAATTGCGAAAGTGTTGCACACGAGAGATAGTGTACGTCTTACATGTTGCTCTTCTTATCTTAAACCTAACGTTGCTAATAAGAGAATAACGAGATATACTTCCTTTTCTTTATCTGATATCGCAAAATCATCGACTAGCATTTCAATTTAAATACATTAATTACTCGATGAAACTATTAAGTTTTGACGAACAAGACTAACGTTGGGTTGTAGTGTTAAAACAGTGATAATATAAATGATATCTTACTAGCAATACTTAAAGCGATGCGACTTACCCGAGAACACAGAAAGCTACAGGGGATGCAACGGAGTCGGGTACAGGTGCTGATAGAAAACGTCAAATAAGAAAAAAAACCAAAGATTAATCTTATGATAGTATAGCTTTATTTTAGACTAGAACGGAAAAATAATATAATATTAATAATATAAAATAATAATAATAATAATTAATAATAATAATAATAATAATAAACTATATACACAAGAATAGTAGGGCCCGACATACAATAACGTTGTTCCATCGTACGTGTAACTATGTAACGTGTGTACTTGCAGTTTTATATGCACAATCTTTGTCTGTTCTGCGATAAGTGTAAACTGTATTCACGTGCCTGTTTTTGTGTGTCGGTGAAAAAAAAAAGCGAGAAGCCGAGCTACACCCTCGTCGGCTCGCGAGTAGTCACGCCAGAGAGGATCACACAGAAATTTTCATTGCTAATGCGTTAATACTTTGTGACAGAAATTAAAACGAGTATATGTATAGCAACGAGGAGAGAGAGAGCAATCAGTTCGCACGTCGGTACCGCGAATCTAGCGTCCGCGTCGCACGAGATTCATTTCTTATTCGAGACTGCTTTCGTAGGGTATCATGCAAATGCGACGAGGGTGACAGTCTTGCTCAGTATGCTAAGAATGAAATATCTCCGCGTCGAATCTCCGGCGAAGAGAATTTATGTACGCGATGAGGAAATGATTATGATAACGCGGGGGGGTGGGGTATGAAACTCGTGCGGTGAGGCTAGATTCATTTTAAGAGAAGAATTTCGGCGTGCGACGAGAATTTATGTTGATACATAAAATTGGTAGTATCATATCGGTGTCGCGTGTGATCTCGCGTAGACGTACGAGGGTGTAACTATCACAAAATGATAAAGAGAGAGAGACAGTTTTGGGAGAACTCATAAATAACTAATACATAAAACAATAATAATAATAATATAATAATAATAATGACAATAATAATAATAATTAGTAATAGTTGTAGCCCTGATCAAGATCGATGTCGTCATACTAATGGCAAAGTAGGATTGTCACGCGTCGCTGCGAATCGAAAGGATAAAAGTAAATAATGGTTAACATGATGATCCAGAATGCATTTCACATTTTAAATCGTCAAGCTGATAAAACGAATATTACAAAAATGTAATAATCGTTCACAAGAATTTCGAATCTTTGTATTTAAAAATTTGACCAAAATGTTAGCAGCCAAAATAAAATTATTATTTTAAAATATGAAGACAGAGAATACCAGATACTCTTGTATGATGATTCTCTAATGAGACTTATTTCTATTGACGGTATTTTTAAAAAGATAAAATCCATTCTGTGCCACTCTCTATCTACACGCGCATCGTTTACCGTGAAGACGGAGGCCAGAATCGGGACCGTTCAGATTGAATGGGCCCCATCCGGGCCTCGGATTTAAACTTGCGAGTACATAGAGTATTTACATGGGGAGCATCAGAAGGAGAGGAGGGCAGTGAACTGGGAGTAAGGTGACACGGTGTTGCAATGGCTTCGCTTCGCGGCTATGCATACTGACGACGACGACGACGACGACGACGACGACTTCGATGACGACGATGATACTAAGTATGACGCAGTATATATCGAAGAACAAGGGGAGAAACGAAAGGGGGGTAATAATGAGGGGGGTACGATACCTCGCTACGCTCTATATAGGAATTAAAAAGGCAAATTGTATTCTCCGTTCTTTCTGGCTATACTATAATGAATCAAAACGTATCGAGTAATAATCGACAATGGACATAATAGTACTACGGATCCATTTTTATAAAATATAATAATAAAGTTTCGTAATAATTTGCAATATAGTCTTTAAAACTGTACAGTAACTTATATTCGATACGCACAATTATTTATTCTTCCGTTTCTCTATATTTCCGTTGGCGATGACCGTTTAATTAGTTTAATTTGTTTTAAGAGAACAAAAAAAGAGAAGAAACCTTTCAATGCTCATGATAGCGCACGCATCTCGGCAACTTGTGTACGAAAACTTTTTCCTTACGTGTTTTCACATTCACACACACATTCGCGCACGATCCCTTACGCACTCGTAGTCTGCGTATTCTCCCTTACGCTAGAAATAGTCATCTGATAGGAACTTTCAGTATTGCCTAGCTCTGGATATATTATTATTCGCACTATACATAATAATTATAAAGATTCATCGAGATTACTTTCTCTCTCGTTTGTTTTCCGTAATCGACGGCCCCCTAGAGTATCACAACGGGCCAAATTATACAGTAGTATCTCCTATGCGTAACGCATATTGTATACACGCGGTAAAAAAAAGGGACACGTGCATAACATAGAGGCGACACTGACTCGCGCGACTTCGAAATTCTTCTTAAAGAGAAAAAGAAAAAGAGGGTACTAATCCCGCGTTTCATCCGAACGCGTAAAAAAAGGCAGTCGTCAAAAAATAAAAGCATCGAAACCTGCATCGTTTCACAGAATAATAATAATAATAATAATAATAATAATAATAATAATAATAATAATAACAATAAAAACTCTCATTCTTAAATAAAATATGATTTGACTTTCGAATTGGATAACGCGCGTGTCAGGTCCTTTACGAATCTAAGAGGTCAGCCAGACACTCACCGGCCGTGGTCGTAGCCGTGCTGGCCGCTCCGGCGCCCGGGTGTTGCTGTTGCTGCGGCTGGAACATCGCCGTTGGATGGAGGAACAAGGATCCGTACATCATGTTTTCGTCCGATTGTTGCTGCTGCTGCTGCTGTTGATTACCGGTCGCTTGCTGGCCGACCACCGGCGAGCCGGCGATCCCCGCTGCGCCCGAGTTCCCGGCAGGAACAATCGGTGCACCGGGTGTCGGCGGCACGAGGCTACCCTCCTCGACGGCGACACGCACCGATTCGATGTGTCGTCGCGAGAATACGTGCTCCTGGAGCGGCGATTTGGCCGAGTAGCGGACCGAGCACAGTCTACATTCATCCGGCCCGGTCGGTCCCCGGTGGGGTTGAACGGCCGAGCCCTCGGCGGGCAGGCCCGCCGCCAGTCTCGCTTTCTTCTCCTTCGCACGTGCGTTCTGGAACCAAACCTGAAAATCGGCTCTGTTAGGCGAAACCCTCGTCGGCGAACGTCGATGCGATAAAACCAGAAGTGGTTTAGATTAAACCCAATTTCTTGTATTCCTTATCTAGTCGTTGATATCAAATACATGTTCATTCGTTTTATCATTGATTTAGTACATTTTCTCTCCCTGTTCCATAGTGCTCTACGTTTTCAAACAAAGAACCCCGTCTTATAATTATTCACGTTAAGACAATTGATCGATTAGAAGTAAAAGCTATTTGACAAAAATAATTCTTACGTGAATTAATGTATACATGTGTACTGCCCGCCCCCCCATACACTTTATATAAAAATACCCGGATACATGTTTTAACATCATGTCACGAGCGGCTGGACCGATTATGATAATTCGTTAAGATAGACATTTTCAATAATTACATAATACGTCAAACATGTGTAACTTGATTCATAAATAATGAACGGGAGTAAACTCACTTACCTGAACGACGCGCTTGGGCAGTCCGATCTCTCGCCCGAGCATCTCGCACTCGGCCATGGTCGGGGTCTTATAATCCGAGAACAGCGACTTCATCACCTTCACTTGCGTAGCCGACATCTGGGTGCGATACCTCTTGCCGCTGCCCTGGCCAGTGCTGCTGGTTCCAGTGCCGGTGACCGGTGTGACAGGAGTGCTTCCAGTGCCAGCCGACGCTGGCCCCTGCCTCGAGCTCTGCGTGCTGGACGCCGGGCTCGCTGGTCCGCTCTCGTCGTCGAGGAACTCGGTGGTCTCGCTCATGCTGTCGTCGTCGCAGATACTGCGTTCAGAGAGGTCGGTCAGCGGGCCGCAGTCGCTGCCGCCGCGGAAGTGCACGACGTGCTGCTCGTCGAGGAGGTTGCTCAACCCGCCGAGGCTCAGCTTCATCGGGCGACTGAGATCGACCGGTTTGCTCAGATCCAACGGTGATTCGCCGCTGTTAGCGCCAGTTGTCTGGTGGTTCGCCGCCTCCTGCTTCCCGTTGCTAGCGTGCGCCTGTAATTCGCTGATATATCGCTTCATCGACTCCTCGTAATACTTCTTCAAAGAGGCCTCCATCTCGGTGTTGAACGGCGGGAACAGCGGCGGCATCATGTTAGGCGTGGCCGGGTTCGACGGTGCTGACTCCATCGACAGCTCCTCGTCGGGGATGTTATCGATATTGACCTCGCCGCGGGCAACCTGGTCCGCGTGCTTGCTGCTCAGATGCGACTCCAGCGCGGACTTCACTTTAAACAGAGCCGGACAGAATGGACAGCGTTTGTTGATCACCTGGCTGTGCGCGCGAAACTGGCCCTTGCGCTCGCGGGCGCGGGTATTTTGGAACCAGACTTGAACCACGCGTTTCTTCAATCCAACCTCGCGCGCGATGGTCTCCAGCATTTTTCTCGACGGATTCGATTCGGCCTGGTATTTCTGATATAAATAATCCAGCTGTTCCGGCAGTATGGTCGTTCGTAATCGTTTGTCCTTCGGCTGTTCACTGTGCTCAGAGTTGGATCGAGTATCGCCGGCGGATCCCTCGTCAAGGTCGTCGTACTTCCTCTTCCTATCTTGCATCATCGCGATCAACGGGTGTGGAGTATCCGTGGCTACGCCGGTGGTAGCGTTCAGAGCCTGTTGTTGCAGTATCCCGAACGGTGAATCCGGTGGATAGGCCGGCGGGAACAGGGATGGGTTCATGATATGTACGAGCTGATGTTCGCGCCAGAGTTCGAATCGGCCGAACATCAGGTTGCATTTGTCGCATTGAAAGCTACCCTCTTTCGAGTCGGTCTGCTGTTGCTGCTGTTGAGGCTGCGACTGTTGTTGTTGCGTTTGCTGCTGTTGCTGTTGCGACTGTCCGATCGTCTGCTGTTGTTGATGGTGCGGAGACGTGGTAGCGTTCAACGGTTGCTGCAGCTGCTCCGCGAGGGCGGGAGTGTTCGCTTGATTGCTGGACATCGTGTTAGCAGCGGTGGTGGTGGTGGCCGAGCTGCTGTTGCTATCTTCGGAACTGAGGACCGCGGCGACTTGGGCCGCGGCCGCCTGCGCCTGGGCGCTCCGCTTCGCGTCCTCCTCCTTGAAGCAGTGCGTCTTCTGATGACGTATGAGCTCGTAGTATCTCTGAAACACCAGCAAACACTTCTTGCATTGGTAATTCAAGCCTGGGGTCCGTTGGAAGCGGCCGGAACCGTCGTCGCCCTCGCGGGTACCCGGGGTCACTGGCTCGGCTGCTGGCTGATTCTCGTAAACCTTACGCGCTTTCTGTCTCGCGTTCTGGAACCAGACGACGATCACGCGCGGGCTCAGCCCCAGCAGTTTGCTCAGATACTCCAGATCATCGTCCTTCGGATAGGCGTTGTTCTCGAAGAATTCTTGCAGTACCTTTATCTGATAGTCGGTGAATCGCGTGCGGTTTGCCCGTTTCCCGGAACTGCCACCGGATGAATTGCTGCCGTTACCGCTGCTCCCGAACGAGTAATCGGTAGGTCCACGGCCGGGGCTCAAAGACCTCTGCGGCGTTAACGCCATCGCAGCGATCGCGCCCGGCACCACGGTGCTCGCGCTGGGATTCGGGCTGGCAAAATTCTGGGGTGTAAGTTTTGGTGGGAGCATCGGTGTGCTGGGCGTGCTGATCGGTGTGCTGGTCGCGTGAGACGAGACGTCGTGATGGATACCGGAGAAAACCGAGCTCATGCTCAACGCCGGGGAATGCGGCCTGGACTGTTGTCCACCGGAACTACCGGGAGAGTGATGTTGCTGCTCCTCCTGCTGCTGCTGCTGCTGTTGCAGCTGTTGCGACTGCTGAGATTGAACGTGACACTGGGATTGAACCTCTTGAACCTCCTGCTTAATCTCGGTAGTCTGAGATGCGTTCACGGTGATCGACGCTGGTGGAGGCGTCGCCTGCTTGTTTGGGCTCTTGTCGTCCGAGGAGCTACTCCCGGACACGCTTGAGTTCAACGGCGTAACTTTCGCCTCGCCGGTCTTCTCGTATTCCTCCAGGTTCAACGTAGTACTCGGTGGATTGTTGAAATTGTACGGGCTGTCCTTGTTGCGCTGCCTCTCTTTGAACAGCGTGTTCCTGAACCAGTGTTTGATCACCTTCGGCGGCAGACCGCTTTGCGCCGCCATGTCTAGTATCTGTTCCTCGCCGGGAGAATTGTTGATGTCGAAATGGGCGCGCAATATCTTTAGCTGTTCGTCGGTAATGCGTGTACGCGCTCGTTTCTGCGAGGCAGCCGCGTTTGCCTGGAAGAAAAACCGTCGCCCATGCTTTCTCTCTTGTTCTACTACAGCTTACCACGCTGACGTGCTATTCACTTTTCAACATACTTTGTCTCTAATTGATCTTTTTTTAGATGTAAGTCTTATGATATTTTAGATTAGATTGTGCATCTAAAACTTAGGAGTTGCAAATTGACGCGGTAATAAGAACGTGTATAAATTAAATAACAACGAAAATTTTCAGAAGTTATCACTTCAAAATATGTGTAACTTTTACAATGTATTATATGTGATAAAAAAATATTATAATTGCTTTTCATAATAGCCAAATTGTTTAGAAATTATGCCAAGGATGAAATTCAACAAAACAATAAATAATGGAATTTATAAATTCTGCGCGTACGCAAATTGAAGGAATCTAAACAAGTAGTGTACGAAAGTAAGTCTACGAATAGAAGCATAACAAAAATACTCACCGCTGCCGCTTGTTGCTGCTGCAAGGCGAGATGCTGTTTAGCCAGAAGATCAGCCTGGGCGTTGATCGGCGGGTATCCAGTCGCGGTTCCATCGTACGGCGGCGGTGGTAACATCATCGGCACCAGTGGCGGTTGCAGATTCATGGCAGCCAGAGCGGGGACGTTCAATCCGAGCGGTAGTCCCATCATGCCCATCATGAGCCCGGGATATTGCTGAAGCTGTTGTTGCAGCTGGGACGCAGCCATGGCATTGAACGCGGCTTGTATTTCGGTCATTTGCTGGGCCAGAGTCAGCTGAGCATGCTGCTGCTGTTGTTGCTGCTGCTGCTGTTGTTGCTGCTGTTGCTGCTGCTGCTGAAGATGTTGCGATGAATTCGTCGGCAACACCGTAGGCGTCGCGGAATCGGTGCTGGAGACCGGCGTGTTACTGAGCGCCGGAGTCGTTGCTGGAGTGGTTGAAGTAGCCTCCGGCGTCTTGCTGACACGATCTTTGTTCTCAACCGTCTCCTCCTTTTCCTTATCGCGTTGTTCCTTGTCCGAAGTGAGATCCTGCGGTTGCCCGCTGGCCGGCGTCGAGCTCCTCGGCCCGGAGGACGTGGAGGAGGACGTCGCGGCGGTCACCACAACGCTCTTCTTCTCGTACTCGCATTTAAACTGTTGGGCGTACTTCTCCAAGAATTCGCGAGGCACTAGATCTCGGTGCACCTCCTCGCAGTGCGCTTTCAGCACCCAGACACTGCTGAACTCTTTGTTGCAATGCTGGCAGGTGCTTCTGGTCAATTCCGGTATCACATCGTCGTCCGTGTGCTCCTCGGCTTCCTCTTCTCTTTCACGGGCAGCTTGAGCAGCGAGCGCCTGTTTCTGTTGCTCCTGCTTCTGCTGTTCCTGTTGCGCCTGAAGCGCAGCGGCAGCTTCCTCCTCCTTGCGTTGACGCCTCTGATGATTTTCGTTGAACTGCATCACCAGGTCAAACCCGAAACTCTCCAGGAGGTGAGTATACATTTGCGACGTTTTATGCCGTGGCTGCGAGAGCATGTCTTGCGTCGTTTGCGTCGAGTGCTGGGTACTCTGTTGCATGTGAGGCTGGGGACCAGGCGTCGTCGACGTCGGTGGCGGTGTTTTCGCGGATGAAGGCGCGGACGAGGCGAGCTGCTGCGAAGCCGCGAGCTGTTGAAATAAAGCCAGCGGGTTGCTGAATATACAGTAGAGCTGCTGATGCGTGGCGAGTTGCTCTTGATTGACGAACAGGGCGCTACATCGGGAACAGGACAGCATCGTTCCGCTGTTACCGGATGTACTGGTATTCACCGGCGGGCTATTTGGACTACTAGGTGGCGGTTGTTCGATCAAGGGACGAGCTAAGTCTAATTGCCCGCTGGCAGCGAGATCCGGCAGCTTGCTCGCTCTCGTCTGATGCAAAACGCTCCGCATGTGTATATCTAGCGTGCTACCCTGCGAGTAAGCCACCTTGCATATGTTGCACTTGTACGGTTTCTTATCCTGATCCTGCTGCGAATCGGGTGACTCCGTCGGGCTCGCCGGCGGCACCACCGAGATCAATGTATTATTGTTACCCTGCTCCTGCATAGCTCTCTTCAATTTATGCAAGTGGCTCACGCTGTTATAGTGTACCAATAGAATGTTCTTCTGCGTGAAGCTCTCCTTGCATACGTCGCACTTGTACGGTCGGTTCGGATCCAAATACTTCTCCATCGGATAGGACATCTTCTCCCCCTTGCGATGCAACAGAGTCTTGTTGTGCCCGGTGAGGTAACTCTGCCTGGTGAACGCAACCTTGCAACGGTGGCACTTGAACTTCCTCCCGGGGTCGTGGTACGAGTCCTCCGCGACCGGTTGGCTGTTCAAGTAGTCCTCGAGCAGGCGCTGCTCTTTGTGCAACGGCGACGAGTCGCTCGCGTCGCTTTCCTCCTCGTCCGCTTTACTCGCGTCGTCCTCGACGTTCTGTTCACCGGCCAAGTTACCCTGCCTGCGCAGAGCTTCCTCGGTGAGCGCCTGGAAAAGCGGATTCGCGTGCAACAGGCTCTGCTTGTACTGCGCGAGCTCATCCTCGTGCAGGTCCGCGTGCGCCGATTCCAAGTGCCGTTGCAACGCCTGAACCGAGCGAAACGAACGACCGCACAGCGCGCACTTGGTCGCGTCCCGGATCGCGTGGTACTGCGAGTGCTGTTGCAGTTTCTCCAACGTTTTGAACGCCAGGCTGCACTGTCCGCATCGATACTTGTACACGTGTTTCTCGCTGACGGCCAACGTCGGCGTGGTCGCCGGATGCGTTTCCCTGTGGTGTTGCTGCAGTTCTTCCAGCGAGCGGCACACGCGACCGCAGACGGTGCACCGGGTGATTTCTTCGATCTCGTCGTTCGCGCCACGCTCGCTTAAATCCTCCTCGGCCGATTGTTTAGTGGTCGTAGTGGGCGACGTGGGTGTCGTCACAGCCGGCGTCGACGAGCTCCTCGGGTTGTTGTTTAACCAATGACTCTGATCCACTAGCAACAGCAATCGTTGCAACCCGTCCGCGTTCACCGAGTGGATCTGCATCACGTGCTTCTCCAGCGCGGAACGCTCTTTGAAACCGTCCTGGCACAACGGGCATAACAATTCCGGCGGGGGTTCCTCTTTCACGCAAGCCTCTGCCTTATCCTCCGCGTCCTGGACATGCGCCACTTGCAGATGTTGTCGCAGTTCTTCGCGCGACGTCGGCTGATAAGTGCAATACGGGCAGCTGACATCCTCTTGATCGTTCTCTGGCTCTTGTTCCGGTTCCTGGTCGTTATCCGGCTCCTGCTTCACCTCGCTGCCGCAGTCGCTACCTTCCTCGCGTCGTTCTGCAAAACGAGCCGTGAACAGGCAATGTGCTTGATGACAAACAAGCGACGCCGCGAAGTTTGTTCATATTCCCAATGTATACACGGATTGTCGAATTGGTTAAAAATGATAACAGCGAGAAAGTGGAAGTAAAATTCTGAGCGTAAGTAGCGTGGAAAGCAAATTCTAATTGAAAAGGTTTTACATGAACGGTGAACCATAAATATTTCGCACGCCTTTGGTACTCCCGATTACGATCTATCCGATAACGCGAACGTGTAATTCTCCTTTCTATTAAAGCGCCGATAAATCGCCGATCGACGTCGAAAATCTCAACGGCCCGAAAAAACGATCATTAATCATGCAGCTGCATGCAACGCGTGTAGGTAAGTCGACAATGTTATGAGAGAAAGTGAATGATGACGCGTGTAACGACAACGATATTATTTTGTCGTCGACACCATGTTCAGTGTTACACTTTGTTCCATCTTTGTGCTTGATTAAAAATGATTCAGTGGACAGAGCCGTAACGCGATGATACTACCATTTAATCAGTTTATTAAATATGTCGTAGGAATTGTCAGAAATCTTTTGAGAAATTAGAACTAATTTTCTAAAGCCTATATGACAAAATAAGAGTAAAGTTTTATATTAATCACAAACTCCATTTCAACCACTGAAATTCGTTATTTATTGTGAGGAAATGTGGGGAAGGAGAAAACTGCTAAATGAATAATTGCCGTGTAGCAATTGACATCGAAAGCAAGTCTAGTTCAGGAGCCGGTATGTAATAAAGTTTTGGTAACGACGGAAAGTACGGTGTACAGGTCGCAGATGCTTCCTCCACGTGTCCGGCCGTAACAATACCAGCTGAAATTACAGATTGCGATCCACGAAATTATTATCGGCAGTTCTCCACGAGACGAGCAGGATAGCGGTAAAACGCGTGGCCGGAGGAGAAAGTAAGAGACGCGGGATACGAAGGAAGACCGCCTATTCGCGTGGTCTGCCATTGTCCGAAACCGCATTTTATGTTGTCGATCGAACAGGCGTCAGTTGCAAGGGCAAAACAACGGTTCCACTTTGCCGATTTCCTTCCCCCGTTAACCCCAATTCTCAACTTTTTCGAGATCTCACAAGAACACGATCCTTTCATGTATTTCCAAGCGAAACTGTCATATTGTTCCTAAGCTAATTCACGAACAAATATTTTTGCAATTCCGATACGATAAGACGATCATTATGAATTTTTCGCGAAAGGCAATTTTACTGAACACAAGTTCGTGACACAAGTTGATTCAGTTATATAAAAGCTCGTATGAAATGTTGCGAAGGCGACAAAATGGAAGAAAGTAAATGGAGTTCAGGTTGAACGGCATTGTGTCGTGCATGCCTTCTCTTGCATTTATACGCGTAAGTACAGGTCATGGATATAATAACACACCGCTGCCACGCCGTTGTGCACGGGGCACACGCCATCGCCATATGCCACAAGAAATTATTCTCGTTGCACTTTAATTACGCGATAATCGATGAAAATTATGAATTCATTAAAAGGAGGCGTTCTCTCATGAAACACGTATCTACACGCAAATCCCTTCCGCGTTCATTACGCTACTGTTAGCAAGCAATTTAATCGCGAACTGTATTTCCATTGTTATATTCAAAATATTACTATACCGATTTCTTGGCATCTTTTTTTTCTAAACAAAAACGTAACACTGAACATTTCATCCTACTTTTTGCTTTATATACGAATTCTTAAATGCATTGATTCTCAACTGTTAAACAGCTCACGAAAATCTACATTAAAAATGAAGTTGATTGCTCACCATTGTTGGCACTGGTAGCATTCGGCGTGGTCGGCGTAGTGGGACTGGATTGCTGCGCTGGTGGCGCGTCCGGGTCGCTCATAACTTGGAAAACGTCACCGATGTCCGTGTGAGGAGTTTCGTTGCCCTGTATACCGCTGCGGCGATGAAGCTGGTGCAACTGCTCCATTTGAAGGTGTCTCAACGAGCGCACGTGCTGCAGCAGCGGTAACCGGTGACGCGCGCTGAATCCGCACAACGCGCAGTGATAGAGCTTCGCCTGGGAGGGCACGTTCGCGCTCGCCTCGAGCAGATGTCGAAGAAGAAGCGCGGCGGCCTCATGTCTGGGAGACGCTGCGTGAAGCGCAAGTTTGTGAGCGCTGTTCGTGTAATAGTCGCACGCGTGGCAACGCAATTGCGCGGCGCTCGTGGGCGACGCCAGGTACTTCAGCTTCCATTCGTTCCTCAGTCCGCCCTCCTTCACGTGGTTCACGTGCTGCAAACGTTGGAGATGCTTGTCGGTCTTGCAGTGCAGCTGGAAGTTCGCCTTCAGGTTGGTCTTGTAGGAACAGAGTTTGCAGACGAAGTGGCCGGCAACCAGCGCCAGGATCTCGCCCTCGCGCGTCCTCGTCCGGTCGACGGCCAAATGATGGCCGAGGGCTTCGAGCGAGTCGGTCGCGAAGTTGTTGCACACGCAACAGTGGTATAAGTGAGACGGATCCGGGTCTGCCGGCTCAGGTGGCGGATCCATGCTGTCCGGCGACAAGCCGACGTCGCCGGCAAGGTTTCCCATAGCGCCCATGCTGGCCATGCCGCCCATGATCTCTGGCGGAAGCTGCGGCGGTAGCTGACCACCGGTCATCATCTGGATGAGCAATGCCTGGTTATACGCCATGTCAGCCAATGCGGCTTCCGCGTGTTGAGGTTTGTCCAGGCCGCCCAGATGTAACAATTGCTCGAGTTGCTGCTGCTGGTGCTGCTGCTGCGCCTGCTGATGGTGATGCTGCGCCTGTTGATGGTGCGACTGGAGCGCGGACAGAGTCTGCATGTGCTTCACGTTCTGCTGCAGTACCAGCATGTTGTGCGTGTGTTTCTCGCTGGTCATGTGTATCCTCAGATTGCGCGCGACGTTCGTCTCGTAGTTGCAAACATCGCAGCGAAACGTGGGTTTCGGTTTACCCTGGCTACCGGCCTGGCCGCCGATATGGGGGCTGTGGTTCTGTTGATGATGCGGACTCCTCGTGGGCATCGGCGCGTCCTGCGACGACGACGGATTACTCGTGGCCGAGCCACCGCCGCCGCCTTGTTGAAGCTCCTGCATGTTGTTCAAGTGCTTGTCGCTCTGCATGTGAATGCTTAGGTTGCCTTTCGTCGTGGTCGAGTAGTTGCACACCTCGCACCGGTACGGCTTGTATCCGCAGGTGTACGTCTCACCGCGGGCTAACCTCGGATGCGGTTGCCCCGCGATGCAGTAGATACACGATGTTTCGCTTTCCGGATGCTTCTCCTTCATGTGTATCTCCAGAGTCTCCTGGTACTTGTAGTGCCAGTTGCACTTCGGACATTTAAGCGTCTTGCACGAATTTCTACTGTGTATGCCGGCCAGGGGGCCGCCCGGGCCAGCCAGTCTGCTGCTAGCTAAGATCAATTCGCATTTCGGGCACTCGACCCCGCTCGGCCTTCCCTGCATATGCTCGGGGCAGACACCGATGGTAGTGCCTGTGAGGAAATTCGGTGGTTGCTGGGTCAACGCCGCGTACGAGGACGGCGACCCCTTGGTCGACGAGGTGGGTGGCGGTGGTGACGTATAATGCATGCCGGCGTCTGGTGCTTTGGCCCAGGACGCAGCGCTAACTTGAGGACCGGTCCATTGATGCTGCTGAGTTTGCTGATGATTGTACGCAAGTGGATGATTCGAATGAGACGTGGGCGTGGTTGGCGTGCTCGGCGACGGCCTCTGCTGTTGTTGCTGCTGCTGCTGCGGGCTGCTCGGCACGCCGGGAGTACTGGCAGGCGTGCTGGTCGTGGTCGGCGCGTCGTGATCGGTGGTCTCAGTCCGCTGTTGCTGTTGATTTTGCGAGGACGGCTGCGAACAAGTGGAACTTGTCACGGGCTCGAGGAAACTGACCAGCGGCTGCTTCCCCCTGCCCACCGCCTGAATGATAGCCGACGCGGTCGAATGCGAGAGTACTTGTCGCTCGTCCTCCATCAGGGTCAGCTGATGCTCCCCCTGAGCGTGCGCGACGAAACTCTTCGCGTAGCCGAAACTGAGTTTGCATATGAAACACATCAGGATCGGTTTCACGGGTACGGATGCAGCCGGAGGCGGTGGTGCCGCTGGTGGCGGTGGCGGCTGTTTGCTACCCTCCGCGCTTCTGTAACTGATCACCCGGTAACTGTGCATCACGGGAAGATCGGGATTGTGCTGTTGAGCCGCCGAGCGCTGTTGCTGCTGTTGCTGTTGCTGTTGATACGCCTGATGCGCGTAAAGCCTCGACACGTAGTACGCGCTCGCGATCTGGGGGAACACCAGCGAATGGGGTACCGACACCCCCCGACCGTCCACGATGCAGCCGTCCGGTAACGAGTCATCCTCGCTCAGCTCGCTCTCTCCCTCGATAATATACGCTGAACCGTCCGGATTGTAAACGATCTTCCCGTCGAATTTCTCCACATCGTCGCCGGTTGGACTCGGGCTAGGGCTCGGCCCCTGTTGCTCCTGTTGTTGCTGTTGCTGCTGCTGTTGCCCCTGCGACTGCATGGTCATTGTCGTCGTGGTGGTCGTTGTTGTGGTATCCGCGATCGGCGTGGGCGTCGGTATGGCATCACGGGTGCAGGGTTCCGTGCCCGAGGGTGGACTGGCCGTCCGGGGGTGGTGGGGCTGATGTAACGCAGCCCCTGCTGCCGGGGGGGACCCGCCCCCTCGACCCCCCTCCTCCTCCGGGCTCATCTCCTGCTTCTGCTTCGTGAACGCGGAATTTTGAAATGGCCCGCCGTGTTGCTGCGGTCTCGGTTGCTGCTGCTGTTGCTGCTGCTGCTGCTGTTGTTGATGGACCGCCACCAGCTGCTGATAGAGCTGATGCTGCCCGATCGCGGCCGACGTGTGTTGTTGAAGATGCGAGGGAGGAATATTGTGGTGCTGAAGGTGGTACTGGGGGGGATGAGGCTCACTGGAGGGCATCACCCCAAACGTGAGGCGGGCGCCAGCCTCACATCACCTACGGCGCCTGCGCCTACACTCTTCTCTCGACTTCCTCTTCTCCTCCTCCTTCCTCTTCTATTACCGAACGTCGCGCTCCCCACCCCCTTCGCTCGATCTCTATCCTCCGTTCTAGTCGATTCCTCTCCACTGCCGCTGTCAAACGCTTTGCTGACTATCCCAACACAACCCCAGGTCGTACCTGTAATCAAAGGAAAAAATAGGTATATTTAACAATCGACGTTTTTGCAGACTATAAATATGTTTAAAATTACATTAAGAATTGTGTAAACGTAAATTCGATTTTATTTGGTACAGTTATCAAGCTGTCACAGGATTTTATTGTCGCGAATTTGAATGGGCACCAGGTGTCCCGGGATCCAGAGGAATTCAGTCCAAGTCGGCTGAGCCACGAACTATTTCGCGAATAACATTACGACGAGAGATGGTCTATGGGTTAATCCGGGCAAACAGAGACCGGCCCGTAGAGGAAGGACAACGACGAACGATAGCGAAATGTACGTAGAGAACGCGGCAAGCTGCGTGTACAGAGGATGAAGCCGTCGACGATGGCGGGTGGGTACACAAAACCATGGCGAGCCTCGGCGACGCACAAGGCGCTCTGTGTCCGGATTACCTGATCGCCCCTACCCGTGAACCCAGCTGTGTTTGCGACCCGACGAGCTTATCTATCGATTGGATATCGACGTCTCCCTTTGAGCACAAGGAGAGAAACGTGTCCACGAGAAAGCAAAAGACGTTTCATCAATGCCGGCCTTGTGTGCGCACGATTAACGCGCGTTTAGATCTGCCCAGTTACGAATCCTCACCCCGTTTTCCTAGCAATAAAACGACTCGACTATCCGCCTCTGTAAATAAGGAAATGTTCCCACAACATAAAACCAGCGCACAAGCGACCACTGTTCTAGCCTGTCCTTGACGTTTTGAAATTGTGACGCGTGCGTGCACCCGAGCAGCGTCGAGCTTTGTCAATCGCGTTCCGCGGATATGATCGATGAAAAAAATAAGTAGGTTCGATTGTGCGATTAATGCAAAATACCGGGAAACGCGTGATCGCGCGGTATCATCACCGTGAGATACCGCCTTCGGAAGTAATCCTAGCGCGGCTGAAAGACCGAGGCGCACTCCCTGCCGGCAACGAGCGTGCGTCTAATCATCCAGTCCCAATTACCGCGAAATCGCGGCCTCGCGGTTCGAGAGAGTATTCGCGGAATCTAACGGATTAGAGCGAGATAGCCGGTTGTATGCACACGGATTTATGCGCTCGGCGCGGCGCGGGGGTGTAGGCGGGGTGACGGGCAACGAGGATTTCTCTCTCCGGTACCGTGGAAGCTACCCAAGGGGATTCTTTTTTCCCTGTTTAACCCACGGTCTCCTTGCACGTTGCAAACGCGCCGATGGACATCGTGATACACGGATACATATTACGCGATTCCCCCCCCTTCGTGTAACCTTCCCTATCGCAGTTAGAATTCCGCGGTGCAAACTCAGTAATCCGGCGACCATAAAGCAACGACCGCCTTAATGCGAGGAACAGCCGATTATTGTTCTTCCCTGAATCGCGGGTTAATAATTGTTCTCATTTTTGCGTGGGAATGTCCAACAGGAAACTGTTCGAAGAATTCAACGCGTTTCATGTTTAACTACTTGCTTAATTGGTCCACGTGGTACCCTCGTTGATTGCCCGACGAAATCAGGAATACAGTATTTTTGCGCCGAGCTTAACGCGTTTAACAAACGGTTGAAAGAGATATCACAAACGTGGTTGCGTGACCACGTTTTACAACGTGTAACGTTGCTAGATAGCACGGTAACGCAGGCTCGATCAACAAGTACGATCTCGCATTCCGACGCGGCTAACATAGTAGTAAGTACATTTGCAAATACCTTAAACGACGTACCCTGTCGTCGACTGTGTATGAATATTGTCATTGCGTTGCGAGTTTGATGCAACTAACGATATTCTAATTGCAATCTACTTTGTAAAACACGCGCGAGTCTAATGACAGAATCTAAATCTGTAACAAAAAAATGACGCGCTGTAGCTACGTTCATAATAAAAAATTAAATTAATATGAAATTATGAATAATTAACGTGAATGTTATATTTTTACTAAAAATTCTTAAATGTGCGGAACGTTAAAGTTGTAACCGCCAGCGCGTGGGCGTGCGAGTATAAAAAAAAAGACCGGGGGTAACACCGTTACCGGATAGATTATGGCGGGACTGTTGTGTAACCAAAAACATCTGCCAATCTAACATCACCTGCCCGGCGTTACCTATTTCTAGCTAATTTATCATCGCATCGGCCTGGACAAAGTTTCAAGGCTAGATCGCAGTATAAATCCAGCAGGCCTTTCTTGGAACTCTCGTTACACGATAAAATCTTAATTAAACTAATTTTTTATAGCTAAGTCGCGTTAATGAATATCGCAAATTAGGAAGTAAAGATAATTCATCGCTTCCTTAGATATAAGTAAACATTTTTCTAGGAAATATTGCTAGGAGGAATGTTCTGTTTCTCCTATTAAAGATAAAAAACTTTCGAGGTACTTCAATTAAGAAATCAATTGACACTTGCTTCTACGCTAATTGCCCAGAATGCAGTGTGTAACAGAAATATTCCGATGAACAGTTTTTACTGGCCCCGTTATTGTTTGCGTAGAGACTGGCTTACGTTTATGGCTAATCACATTTGGCCGTTTGAAAACCGCTTGAGTGAGGGGAAACGCGTCGAATGAATTTGATGGCGTGACGACTACGGCCCGGATGACTACGTATATTTCTAGGAGGATTCATTAAGCGGTGAGCCGATATATCGATTCTGCCTTTCCTTGGCCAGGCCGGTGGTGGTTCTTCCGCGAAATATTGTTGCCGCTAATGCGATCGATGAATTTGATTACTGTGTACCTATCAGCCGAAGGCTGCTCGAACCTTGCGGCGAAGTCACGGTAATTTTTGTTCGATTAAATAATACAAGCACCGAGGCTGGTGCAGTTGGTTAATAAAATTGTGTTCCTATTAAAGCGATTTTCATTAATAAAGTAGTACGAGATACCTCCGTTTCCTGCGAATTAATAACAACAGCAATTAAATATAATTAAGTATCATTTAAAATTTCTTAAATGTCAAATTGATTTTTAACCTGAAATTAGGTAATTATTTAATTATCAATAAGTTTGGACCGAGATATCTTTCTGACACGTGTTGATGCAATAAGAGATAATATCACCCTTGTCATAATAGAGTAAATAGAACTGTGCCCTAATCCTCGGTACTGATAAAACATCTATGAGAAAACATAACGACACAAATATGTATCTCCACATTTATTTATAGTTTCCATAGAATTGTACAGGGGGTCGTTTTCATTATTTTTCAACAAATTAATTCTACTTCCCGTTTGTTTTTAAATATTATCACAAATCAGAAGTTCTTGCAGGGCCGTGTTATCAGTGTCATGTATTTAAGTTTCTCATTGGAAAATCGTAGATTAACAAAATGAGTAACTATACGAGAAACGTTCGCAGCTGATCCTTATGCCGTGATGCAGGAAGAGGGTTGCAATCAGCGTGGAGCATTCATGTTCCCGTGGCACCGGTTCCGTGTTCGCCACGGGAAGACAATAATCGTTCGACGCCGAAACGCGAGACCAGCGAATATAATAATATAACGACACGCAAAACATAATCATAATCGGTCGCACGGAAACGAAGTCGATGATGAGGACACAGGTGGTTGATGAGTTCCGCGCTCGGTGACGGCAGGGGGAGAAGGGCACCTCTTTGCTGCCACGAATCGTCCGCCACGAGCGCGACGAGGACAGACCGCGTCGGTACGATATAGGAGAAAGGAAGAGGGGTTAAAAAGCCGAAGAGGGGCGGCGATGATGGGAGTTACTTAAAAATTCGACGACCGCGGGCGAGAGGCTCGCAGCAGGCTTTTGTTTGTCGCGGTGGCGTCGGATTCACCGGAAACCAAACCGATACGCGCGCGTCCTCACGCGAAACTCCCTTTTGTGTGTACGATAAGTAGGTAGGAAACGAATCGTTCGAGGGACCACATGACGATGATCGCGCGAGGCGAGGGTCAAGCGTTTTCGACGCCGCCGCACGAAATAACGCAAGATGCAAGCAATTATGGCCCGGCCAATTATCTCGTACGCGTCTCGTTATTTATTGAATATCGTGCCTGCTTATTTCTCTCAGGCGAGCTTGCGTGCGCCTGGGTGTCGCTCTTTCTGCCTCTCAGCCGGCGAGCCGAATGCGATCGTTGCTCGCATTCCTCTTGATCTGGGATCGGGTAATGCGTCGAACCGATCCGGCAATTGTACGCATTCCAAGTGACAGATTTAAAAATAATTAAACGCACGAACGTAGGTACGTTCCGAGCCGCGAATCAATTTTTATAAGCACACACTTTTGCGCAGAAACGCTTTTAATAGCCCGAGCAAATCATAGCCAATTCATAAACGACAGAAACATCGTATGCATAAAACATCTCGTAATATCACGTAGGATAGGCTCATTTCCAGGTCGCATTCGTTCTACCATACTTTCTTACCCGCGAGTATCCTTATAACTCGAGCATATCCGTCCGCGGCAACGCACCGGTTATTATTTATGCAGATTTAAGGGAGTACGCCTCGGAATCCGTTTAACGATATCGATCGTTAAACGCAACACTTGACGAGCCACGCGGCTTTCATTATTTTCGTTATTGCGCCAAGGACTTTTACAGGCTCCTCTGATAAAGGCTATCTATCGGATACGGAGCGGCACGAGATGCGTTTTGCACGAACGCGCGTATCCACGCGAAACGATCGTCGCAGCTCGATAATACTTTCGTTCTGTAGCCGACGACGAACCGCCAATTAACGTCGCGAAACTATCCTAACGAACCTGAGCATCGGAATTATCCGCCTCGACGTTTCCCCTACTTCCTCGGTTTATGCCCCGTCCGGAGGATCTTGATACATGTTAACTCGTTCGCAATTATGAAACGGTAATCTCATTTTTCAGTCAATGCTAATCACGTCGGTGTTCGAATTGGCATTAAATTAAGTATCGCAATTTCTTCTTTTAGCGACACAAGAAGGACGATCGAAATTAATTATGAGAAAATAATGTGATTAATAAAAGAAGGAAAGGTTTGACAACGTAACCGGGTAATTGCGATGAGATTTAAAAAAAAAAAAAAAAGAAACAGTCTGCCTAGTGTGCATCCATAAAATTATCTATTCTCCATCTCGTTTTTCTGTTTATTTCGTAATACCCGTCGGTTCAATCATGGAATTAGCGTTCGTACCACGCGTCGAAGTCATTAACCGGCGACGAACCGAAGGGCTGGCAGGCATTCAATTATCATCAAAATTACTACGGCGATCGTTTACGACCTGGCAACGGAATCCGGCAACGTCTGAAACTACGAACACGAGTCATTAATCCCATCGCACGGATCATTTTGCAACCCTTACCCGAACGGAGATCGCGCACTTTCGCTCGCGTCATTAGGCATCGAATTAATCGATGATTTTCCAATAGGCGAGGCGTCGCTCGCGATGGCCGCTGCGAAACGGAGCAGCGGAGGAACGACGGAGGATGAAATCCGGGAGAGGTAAGGGCAAGATGGCGGAGGGCACTCGGTGCCCGAAGACAACGGTAATAAGTGAAGGGCAGAGATGGAAAGAGGCGCGCGTAATTTACGTGCAACATGGATTCGGGCGGCGTTTAATCCGACCGACGAGCTGGCGATTATGAAGTTAGGTGGTGAACGCAACCAGGGCCCTCTTTGCGATATCAATTAAGTATGATTTGCCCTCTTCCCCCTGAGTGGTGCGCGCTTCGACGCTCCTTTCTACCCATCCTCCTCCTCTTCCTACGATCTTCCGTTGTTACCCCCGAGCGGGGTAACCCGGAGTTTAACCCGTTCCCTTATAATTTCCTCCCAATGCACCGTGAGAAACTTTGTCCGTAACACGCACCCGTACACTCGTGATCATAAGTGTCTTCTCATCTAATTCTGATTAACGACTAATAATCCTCCTACGATTTCATGAAACATCAAAATTGTGGGAAAACAATCGAATCTTTATTTCACGATGAAAAATCATTCACCAAGAAGCAGCCTTGACTTATAAGTCGATTCTCTTTGGTGTTTCGTAAACTGGGATCGACATATGAGGTGAAGTATACATGGGAATATCTATCATCGGTCGTTGGATCTCTGCAATTTCATTACATATCAAAACTGTGAAAAAAATAATTGAATCTTCATTTCACGATAAAAAATCGTTCAGCAAAAAGCAGTCTAAACTGTTACGCCCATTTATTAAAACATCCGGGAATTAATTGAATTTAAGAACACCTCTACAATGTATTCCTTGATGTTTCATAAACTGGTATCGACTTATGAGCGAAGGTGT
>SHCU01000002.1:741546-758047 GCA_004307685.1 Ceratina australensis
TTCGGCTAATTCCAGGAACAATAAAAGCACTCGCAGGCGTTGTAGAAAACCTGTCAAATCCAATCTGTATCCCTTAGAAAACATGCCAGACGTGTACATCAAAACACGAGTCACAATCAAAAAAAGCGAGCCACATTCTCAGTTAACGTTTCTTTCATTTTACGAGACAATTGTTCACTGCTGTGAATATAAAATTGTTGAAAGGTATAAAAATGTTGGTGCATGTCCAACTAGATTTCAGTAGTAATAGCGGTAATGAGCCGGCAAACGGTGTTTTCTTTAGTTAATCTGGTTACGAAATAATCGCTGCGCGCAACGAATCTTGGCTCGCGGATCTAATTAGTTCAGGAGCGCGAATGAGAAAGCGGCCGGTAAAATACGCTGGGTACAGTGAGCTCCGCGATTAATTAGCCCGCGGGGAACGCCTTTCCTAAACAAATTGTTTTGTCCAAACGAGAAACGAGGGGGAAAAAATGAGTTAATGCGTAGAACAGAAAGTCACACTTTTCTGATAAACCTGTTTTGCATTAGTATAATAAAACAGTTGACTCCGCGTGTATCGTGCGAGAGCGTACGCGGACGTCTATCTGAAATAATACGCTGTAACTGCGTTGGTATTAAACAAACGATGTTACTGACGTATAGAGAAGAGTAAAATCGATGGGAACGTCAAATAGTGACACCTCGACATTACATTATCTCCTGGTTCGAGCGTATAAAAAGAATCTTCAAACTTCCAGCAGGTTACCTTCTGTTAAAAGAAGTGACGATTCAAGAGAAGACACGAGCTGTTCATCAAACTCTCCGTCTCGTTAGACCGTTCATAAATAGGACAGTTTTTACGTAGGAGAAAGTTCGCGGTCCATTCTTAGATTCGATCGAATCGAGAATATCCCATTGTTGCGTTAATTATCAATTCCTATTGTTCTCTCATTCGGTTCGAAAATTTATAGGAAGCAACAAATCAGATCAGATGAAACATACGTCAGATACGGATCTCAGAGAATAATACGTAAAATGATACCCCGCGCCGGGCAATAGCTTCGGCATAACAATGAAGGCAATTACGCTATCTTAAACTCTTCTTCGGCTCGCGGTAACATGACAATTCTCTATCCCACGGGGCCGAGTTAAGAACGAATTACTTACGGTCTCAACGGATAACAGCAAACATCTTCTACAAAGTTTGCCTTGCACAAATGGATTAATTTTCGCAGAAATATCGGCAACAGGCACTCGGCCGGACAGACGGTATATCAATCGCGGTTAATTAGTCAGCCACTGCTGGAGGCAGGCTCCGTAGCATCGTCGTGGGCGACGAGGAATAAAGGCCCGGCCACGCACGATACCAGCCAGCCAGCCAGCCAGCATCGGGCAACGCGATACCGTTGACCCCGATGGTAAATTGTCTTTCGAGAAAGCGCGCCCCACGGCAGATGCAAAACCGCGCGGAGACTTTAATTAATTGCGCCACGCACCGACACCGGGAAAACCAGCGACATAGGAGCTGCTCCTGCTGCTGCCTACCTCGCCTAATCACGATTAATTAGCACCGGTTGGTCGATTTAGAACCCTCCTTTGACGTGACGCTTCATGGGAACCTGGCTCTTTCTTCATATACGATCTCGAATTTTTGAAATGACTCCAGGTACGATTGAAAGGTACTTAAAGATTCTGTAGCACATGTTCCAATGTTATTTCATGGATTTCTTACCATAATTTTATATGCATTCTTTGAGATTGTGATATTTACTAGTTATTTTAATTGAAGGTAGAATAATTCTTTGTGGATTATATTTTTTCTACCAGAAAGATTTTTTAATTCTTTAGTTTGATAATATCGATTTTTATTAGGTTACAGGGAAATTGACAGATAAGTACTACGAGTAGGATGCAGTGTGTATGATCATATTTGGAGGCAGATACATCAGAGTGACACCGAGATCGAGCGGCCAAGAGGTGAAGGTTAACGCGGTCTCCACGCGAGCACGGATTTAAGTATTGTGGGAAATATCTAACGAACTTTGACTTTTCGCAGAGGGGTCAAGTTGCCAGGCAAACGTCGCGAAAAAAATGATCGGGCACAATGGCTCGGTAGAAAGCGGCACCGAATTATTCGCTGTTTATGGAAACTGCTTTCCAGCCGAACAACCTTGTAACAATGCGCTGCTCCCGGAACGAGCACACTCGACCTTTCGGTAACCGAATATAGATAATTGAAGTTAGCTCGTGAAAATTCAAGGAAGAATCGTCCAGTTGCTTTAGCATCGTTTCGTCTTAAGGAGAACGTGAATCCGACTATTTTACCAATCCGACGACGATCATTTTCCGCTTTGATTATCATTCGAAAACTATGATAAATTTACACGTAAAAGCAAGTGTGACAACATTTCTAAGAATAAATACGGCAACACTGTTACCCGGGTTGAATGTCGGCATACCAGCGAATAGTTGTCGGCATTTTTTGTTTAGAGAGAAAACAACGCTCGGTTCTTCGTTAGGGACGAACCGAAGATACAAACAGAGTCTATTGAGATAGTTTTCATCCTGACGTGAGAAGTTTATATACGTACGCCTCATTTTTCACTGCTCTTACACTTACATCATTCTTATCATAAATCGAGAATAAAAGAAAACTAAAATTCCATGAGTAATTTTTAATACGTAGATTAAAACAGTTTTGACTTTGAAACGATAAAATTATATCAAAATCCATTCACATCAGTATTAGATCATGTGGCGAGGAAAGACAACAAACTTCTTTTTATTTTCGGACGTGTTCCCATGCAAACGTAAGCACAATAAAAAAGTGCATAGAGTTGTATTGACCCAAGTCACCGATTTTTAAGCATGATTTAACGGACGTAACGAAAGAACGCATAGATATGTCACTCAATTTCCAAAGAAAACGAACTCCTAATTTTCACTTCTTGATAATATCTAGGCGTCAGGCGTGCAGGACGGGACACCTACGAGGTGTTGTTCTGCCTACACGAGACTACCTGTCACTTCTTCCCAAAGCGAATCATTGACAAAAAGCGACGCTATTACGACTCCGAATACCCGTTGCTACGAGGGACACAAACCTTTGCTAATCGTATCAGATCAAAGTGACTGTCTTATCGTTTCGATTCGATATTTCGTGGATTCTTTTCGCAGCGTGTTTGTAAACAAAAGAGTAGGTGGGATATCTAAATCGCGACGGGGGTATGGTGGCCGCGAGCCTCGAGAGGTTCCCTAATACCGGTTCTCTTATCTGCGAACGAATCGAAATCTGGCGTGTCGCACGCGTTTCCATCGCGTTCCCGGCGCTCGTTGCACGCACCTATCGTCGTGCACACACGAACGCGCGACCGTTCGCCCGTGGAACCGGTTGAAATCTCAAAGCGAGGGAGGAACGACACGCGGGAATTCGCGTCGATCGAAAATTTCTACACGACATAATGGTGTTCAATTCTTGCGAGATAAAGTGTAGGTACTTGGGGCGATCGTGTTTGCACCGAGTGTAACAGCCGTGAACACTGAAATGCAGATACGTGAAACTATGCAACGGAGGTTGAGATTTTCAGATGAAGGTGTTCGATTTAAAATTTCCTTCTCATATAACAGTCTCAATTTTTATACAGTGTAGAGAGGCACGTTTACACTGAGAATTTTGAAATACCAGTTCGAGGATTCACATGGTACAAAGGAGAGTAAAACCTTAAAATGCAGGGGAACTAAAATATTTTCCCGAGCCGATCTTACTAAAGAAAATTCCTTATTTTCCTTACTAAGAAAATTGTACACAGTTCAGAGAAGCGTGTTTGCACCGAGAATAACCGGGGTGAATTTCGAAACACCGGCACGAGGAATTATACAAAGAAGACAGTTGACGGTTTGATCCAACGATTCCTTAGTTACAAAGTCGGGGGAATTTTAATCTTCCGACCGCGTAACAATATCACAGGAATATCACAATGTCTCAACCGAGGATGCTAAGGTACGCGGGCGGTAATCATCGCAGGCACATACACAAACGTATCGGGCCTCACTCAAGTCACAATCACTAGGAGACGACGAAACATTTCCACAGATCGTCGCGTACGAAATGTAACGGGCAGATTCACAGCGAAGATAAACGAACCCCGATCACTGACGCAACTCGTGGCAGGATCACTACGGATCTCAAATCCCCTCGCATTGGCAAGATGATAATCACGTACCTGGGTTCATATCCCGCGCGGTGCCAGTTTCCTTTCGAGCAGCAGTGGCACTTGTTACCCTCGGACGCACTGTATCTCTCGTAGCACGCTTTCTCTCTTGGTAATAACAACTAAAAATCGTCGGTCCGGACACTTTCAATATATACCCTTGGCTCGATACGCGGCGAGAGGAACGCACCGGTTATTAGGAACGCGAAACAGGACTATATTACAGGATTACGTTTGAAAAGCACCACACACAGTTTTCGGCGTCGTCCGGAAACAAGTAACAACGTTAAGTATCACCCTCGAGTCGGACGCACCACCTCGGTAACTATCCATTCAGAGCCCAGCACGTCCCGACACCACGACACTCGTTGTCCTCGGACCCCGGGCGACACGCAGGAGATCCGGCCGCTCGCGACGAGTTCCTCCCGTCCACGGTTATCCCAACACGGATCCCGTCGACGATTTCCCCGTCGTTTCCCTTGGCTTCGTTCGCGAGCTCGCCGGGCCGGGGACGGCTCACTGCCCGGTTTAACAACGTATCGCGGCACTGTGACAGTATAGCGGCCACCGGTCGTCACACACGTCGAGCGGCGAGGATGAGCTGGGATTAATCCTGTCCCGGTTGTCCGAGGTGCGCGCACAGAACGGCGAGAAAAAACAAAAAGAAGAACAAGAGAAATACGGGTCCGGGAACTTCGCGTGAACCAGCGCGGATACCCCTCGCGGCCGATAAACCGCGGTAACGGCGTGGCTGGCGTGCGTTGCGAGGGGGTGGCGAGAGTGCGTTGCTCGTTGCGTGTGAAAACGGCGGGCGAGGGCTCGCCGCGGGCTCTCTCTCTCTACGCACGGGAATAATATTTTAATGAAGGAAAGACCGGACAGCGAAGTGCCCACGTCGGGTCGCGCTGCCGAACTGCTCGCTTCCCCGCCCCTCCGCGACCGGCCGTTTCCCACCCCTCCAGCCGGCCGCCGGGACGGCCGGAGCGTGCACCGGGGTACCCCGCCACGGCCGTAACCGCCACACCGGTGAGCGCTCGAACCTCCCACCACCGGCGTCGACGTCGACGCAGCTGCGCCGCGGTTACAGTGGGGGCACCCTGGGCGTCGTTCGACGGCGTCGCGAGGCGTGACTTCGGCTCGCCTGGATGCTGCGACGACGTCTGATCACGGTGGGGGTAGCCCCTGACGCCCCGGGTCCCCTACCTACCGGGACGCGGCCGATGCCGGCCAAACGCAGCGCGGCGCAGACCGCGACAGCGCAGAAGCCGAGGACGACGATTCTCCGCCGGAGACATCGTCGGGTGGATTGGATGTACCCTGGTGGGGATATCGAGGAGCGAGTCGCGAGCCTGCTCCTGCTTTGCAACTTCCCGGATATCTTTCCGGTAAACTTTCCTCTCCCTCGCTCGCGGTAGGTATCTCTCTCTCGCGCGCTATCTGCTGCCCCTCTCGCCTCCGGACGTATCGTCTGCCCGACTCGATCGAAGATCCAGGATTTCCGACGGCAGGAGACGCCGGTTAGACGTCTTCGTCGCGTACTCTCGTCCTCCTTCTTCTACTACTTTTAGTTTCTTTTCCCTTGGCCGGAGTTCACCGAGTGTGCATGATTTCCCTACGTTTCCAGGCGGACCCGCTAAACTGTGACTCGCAGGATCGATCCGCGACGTGCGTTGCCGCGGCGAAGTGCGTTTCTCTCGTTTAAACGCGTCCGTTCCGTCGCGTGAAAGGAGAAATCGCGGACGGGATGATTCGGTTCCCGGGATCGGGATATTGAATTCGCGATGACGTGTGAACGACTCGCGGACGACGATGTTTCCCGTTGGATGCCAACAGACCTCGCCGCGGATCGCGAACGATTATTCGCCGAGGTAAACCGAGGGACGCGAGAAGAAGAGGATTTCCAGGATCGCGGAGGTGGACGACGAGTTTCTCTGTGGGACCTTTGCCTCTGGCTATGGCTCGGCTAACCATTTACGGGATTGTACGAACGTTCTCTGTTCTCCGCGGTGGAACGTGGACCGGTTCATTAGAGTCGATCATGAAAAATGTCAATGTTTTTCTACACGTACGCCCGTACGCGTATCGCCTATTTGTAATGATGCCGTGTATCGACACGAGTGATTAACACGCGTTGAGAGCGCGCGGGTGTGGGAGCCGTGTGAGGCTCGTTTCTCGCCGATGACCGGAGGTGATCACCGGCTCGGTGATTTTCGATTCTCGAAACGTTTGCCCGTTAATTTGTTTCTCGTCAGGGACGACCGCGTATGCCTCTTAGAGCCATTCCGTTATCTCTTTGGATTCTAATTAGCTCGATTTGTTCGTTCTTGTTAAGTCTAGGATGTTTCCATAGTTTTATTTTAAGACAGCCAGCTAATCGGGTTATTAGTACCGCGACTAATTACGTACTAAGGTAAATGTAGCAATCTTAATCCCAGTTTCTAGGAAACGAGATGCTGAGAGATCAATAAAGAGTATTCAAAGATATAAGACAGTTTCTTTTTTCTATGGGAACTATTACGTATAAATATCCCTTTAGTCCCATTATAATATAATATAAATACCCCTGATTTCCTAGCTTAATAGGAGACGCTATGGAGAAGTACCTGTACGTGTACGTAAAATTGTAATCCATGTAAGATGCGTCTTAATTTTTGAAAATAGTTGCCTGCTGAACCGGAGGATTCAATCGGTGAAAGGCGATTCTGGATAGCTGAGGGTTGAACCAGCAGTTTAAGGGCCAAAAACGTGGAGCGTAGGGGTCAGGGGACGGGCAAGGTATCTGTGAATGGATGGACCGAAAGGGAGCAGGCCAGTGTTCGTTCAAAAAGGGATTCCCCCCCTCCTTCATCCTCCTCCCTCTCGCTCGTTCTGTCTTCGGTCAGTTTTACTGCACTTTCTGGATTCCGGTGGATGGCCCTCGGCCAGGTGTCTCGCAGAGGGAAACTCGTAAAGTGACTTTAAACCGATTCCTCCTTTCGTTCCAGCGAATCACTTTTCCTTCCACGGATGATGCGTGCCTCCTTCCTCTCTTTCTCTCCTTTTTTTTTTAAAGGAGTTCTTTATGAATCGTACAGGAAGCAAGGAAGATTTGAAAAAATCAGGGATGGGATAGGTTCGGGTTTGCTTTGTCACGTCAAATCACGAAACCATTCCAAGAAACTATGATGTTTGAACGTTCATAATGAAAATCGATCATGGTTCGATGTACAAAACGAAGACGTGATTTACTTTGTTATCTTGTTAAAATAGTCACTATTATTTAAGATAGGATCGATCTAAAATCCGGTGTTAGTAATAAACTACAAAAAAAATTCGATTTCCCCAATGCACCTACTAGGTGTATGTTCTAAACACTCTCTTTCATCCATCTACAGTTTAATTTCCGGTACATTTCCCTGTGTATAAAGACAGCCAACCTCCTCCTGCGCTCGCACTCACTAAAATATACGATACAATAAACCAGGTTTAAAGCCGAGCCATTTTTCCGTACCTCAATCGCAATCCTTGCAACGTTCCACACGAACATCGTCGCAAAGATTCTGACTCAATAGAGAACGTGAAAATCATCCCTAATTCCATTCTATGAATTAAAACGAGCTGTACCCAGAAATTTTCAAAACATAATTCCACTCCTAGAATTTAAATATAATATTTATCATAAAATAGAGTTTGAAATAATATTTACAATCATTAACACATTTTCAATACAATTAATTTGTATAGCTATTTTATAGTAAATTATTTATATCAAGCTAGAAATTATAGATAATAATAACCAGCTGATTTTGAGATTGCGACGCGAGCAGGAACTGGCGAAACTGTACCGAAAATTTTTCATTGAAGCGAACAGTCCGACCGAGGAGACTGGAAAGTGAAATTCAGTTCACATCCAGAATACTGCCTTGAAATCGACAGTAAATGCCTGTCCGATTTCGAAAGATGACACTATCAATTTACGAACGCGTTTCAATACGAGGTTCCATTGTCATTCTAAGGGTAACGAAAAATCAGGCATCTTTTATTCATTCCGGGCCGGGAGAGGAGAGCCGCGGCGAGTGGCTCTCAATTTTCTCGTCAACCTCATAGCGGAGGTTTGACAACGTACAAAATATGAGAGACGAAGAAAGAAGTCGGATAGAACGCGGCGGAGTCGGGCGGTCGAAGGTTTTATGGGCTCGTGAAAACGTTCTAGCGATTCGAGCAGCGCGCATTCCACGTTGCCGCTGAGCCGCGCTGACCGCGGCCCGAACTATGAGAAATATTACGGACGAGGTGAAACGGCGACACGGTAGCCGACGACGGCGACGACGTTCAACGAACGCCGGTGGGAAACAGCCGCCGCGTTTTTTCGCGTCGCCCTGGGAACCCGAAACGATTCCACGCGGGCCTCTGGCTGTAAAATCAAATCGCTATCGTTTCACCCCTTAACTGTCCGACCGATTTCGCGGTGGATATCCACGGCCGAGCGCGAACAGCCACCGACATTCTATGGAGATTTCTGCGGGCAGTAAAACGCTCGCGAGCAAAACGCGTCGATTTTCGATTTTGATTCGATGCTCTCTCACGGCTACCGACAATTTCCCTCGCTCGTGAACTTAATTCCCTAAGAACTATCCGTTTTACGGCAGTTACTCGTTGCCCCTTGCTCGCCTTTTTTACGCTATGATTTACTTACATTTTTTCGTACAATAAACGCGAAACGCGCCAATTTATATCAGCGATACAGTTGCGAAACGAACGTGGACCTGTACATTTCACCTGATCGTTGAAACAGCCGACGAAAGCGGTGGTCCCGATAAGAACTGAAATTCTCACGTGATTCGTCACCGCGTAAAACCAGTAGGTGGTTGCTTGGCTGAACGTCAGTCGGGCCGGGTACTACCGGCGTTTAAACGAACACCGCGCTTGGAACGGTTCCACCGGGGCAGGGCAGGACAGGACAGGACCTGACCTCACCCTCGCCGGAGGGAAATTACATGGTCTCACGCGCGTGCTTCACGACTCTCGAGAGGGGTAGCCAGGGTACCCGAGGTTGCGTGCGTGAACCGTAGGGGTTGCGAGAGTCTAGCTACCCTCTCTCCTCGGGGTAAAGGACGTTCTCTCTGGAACTCGTGAGACGCACGCAACGCGCTCGGTTGCCAGGTGAACGCGGCTGCGGCTATCGTTTAAGGCTAGAAAAGGGGCCGAAGAAAAAGGACGGACCGGCGGTGAGAGGAAAAATTGTTACGGAGTTACCCACGGACGTACCTATGTACGTACCGCTGGCCAGTGGGCCGAGGTGGCGCAACTTTTGAACCGGAAGGAAACCGGACTGACCAGACTGCCGGGCGCCGCGCCGTTTCGTTTCACCCTTCTTGTTGCTCCGTTCGCGAGCTAGCTGTCGGACCTGCCTTCCTTCCTCGCTTCCTTCCTTCCTTCCTTTACTGCCCGGTCCCGGTCTGCGTTAACCGACGGATCGGATCGTCGCGCCGAACTGCCCATTGTTCCCGATCATAAATCTCGTCGGACTGGTCGCGATTTCACAGCCCAGCTTCTTCCCTTCCCAGAGCGGACGGGGTTAATAAAGGGGTTGGTAACGCACCGGACTTTTCATTACGCAGCCCCTGATAGATCGTTACTAACGATCAAGCAGATCGTTACCGAGGAGCAAGTAACAGAAGCAATATTTCATTCATCAAAGTTTAACGTCTATACGATCGTTTCATTTCGATCATTTCACTGAATCATTAAGAAAGCAAATACTTCGAATTTGTTTTATTTGTTCTTGTATTGTGTTGTAATCGTAGGACAAAATTATCGCGCGCAGGTATGTGGTCGAGAAGTTTGGGACACACAGGTAGAAAGAGATAATACGATCTTAGTAGTTTCTCCTGAAGTTTAGTTAGATTTAATTATTCGTGTCATTAACTAATTAATTAATACTTTTAACCCTCCGTCTAAGTTATATGAAAATAAATAAGATTTTACGTCCTCATATACGTCCTTAGTAGTTTCTCCTGAAGTTTAGTTAGATTTAATTATTCCTGTCATTAATTAATTAATTAATATTTTTAATCCTTCGCATAACTTTTATGAAAATAAATGAGATTTTATTAAAAAGATATACTCTAGTTTATTTTGGCTCGAACACCATGGCCAGGTTTTCCGTGGAAAATCCGTGTTAAATCCGATACGAGGAAACAGTATGGTCTATTGTGTCGATCGGTTTCCCGGAATCTGCGTCGACGGTTATGAAGATGATCCCGATCTTTTTCGACGACAGGCAAACCGAGATGAGACGAGAGGAACGAGAAATTCGGTAGATACGCGGCGTCAGGTAACCGAACCTGGTGGTAGAATCGTTCGAAGCAGCATCAGCAGGTGCCAGGACCATCGGGTGTTCAAACTAAAATATTGTTCTTGCGTCCTCGTGGCTCGAGCGCGAACGTCCGAGGATCTCGCCGGGTCTTTGTCTAGGACCAGCCAGAGTATTTTTACGTCCTTAGGACACCCATTCTCCCGGCGTCTCTCCCCTCGTCCCGTGGCCCACGGCAAGCCTTTCATACATCTTACGGGAAACCTTCTTTCCTTTCGTTCTACTACCTGTTAGCATCGCCCCAACGTACTACGGACTGGCCTGTTGCTGGTGCTCGAAAAACCGCCACGGAACAGGTAAACCACCAGCTGTTTCGGTTTCAGAGTTTCTCTCTGACCTCCCCACGGTTTTCAAATGAACGTTTCGTAACAGGCTTATTGACCTAGCGATCTCGCAGATAAAACAACAGAATGATGCTACCATGTTTGCGACGGATACTTTACCTAAAAGCAACTCTTCAATTCAGTATTTTTGCGTAGAATATAATTATGAACAGAATGATTGCAAAAACGTTTTTCCAGCTCGTTACATAGTTAACCAATTAACATTGATTTACCGACTTCCGCTTCCGTTTCCTTCAACCGTGGCTTGTAACCAACGAAAAGAAAATCGTGGCCACGTAACGGAATTCCAATAAGAATCGGAACAAGTTAATTTCCAAGACACCAACTCACCGTCCGCGCTTTCTCTTCTATTTACAATATAAAACCTCCACTATTTAAATCGAATACAAAACTCATCGTAATTTTATTAAGAATATTATTATATTGCAATCTATATATTATTAAAAGTATGATTAAATTTAATATCCTTAAATAAGTTTCCTGTCACGAGATCAATCATTCCAAAATCGATTTATCTTTGCTCTAATAATTCATTTCAATTATGAAACTTCTCGAATGTAGATTCGAAGATACGAAAGAGCCGATGCTTCGGCCAGAGAATCCGGAGGATAATTGAAGGAGAAGGAAACGTAGGGTAAAAACGAGGCAGAGGATGCGCGAATGTTGTTTAAAGTCTAGACACAATGTGGGGACCCCAGAATTAGTGGGTCCCGGCGCGCCGCTTCTACGGTAATTAACAAAATTAGCTGCAATTAGAGAGCGTGCTCTCGGAGATATGTCCCTCTCTCCGTTTCGCCGAAGCGTTCGACCGCCGTGAAGAACAAGGACGGTCCGGGACATCCTCGAGTTTACGCCAGGCCTTAATGACTAACCGCATCGCGGCCGAAAAACTATCTAAGCACGAAACTATGGGAACCGGGAACTCTCGTGGGACCGCGATTACCATGCCGGACCGGCGGCTTAGGATGATCACGCTGACTACAGTTGGAATGAGCCGGGATGAGACGAAGACTGGATTGGATTGTCTAGTTAGCAGGCTCGACGAGATCGTTGCCTCCGCAAAACCGCTTGGATCTCTAAATCCTCATTGCACGCGTCGCATACCCGGTAATTAAACAAATTCACCGCGGAAACGATACGCCTGACAATTATAGAATTCGATCGGTCGAAACCAACCTGTTCTATTTCGCATCGAACGTTTATCCTGTCACGGCGACATGCTCGGGGGGGGTTAAGGTGTAGGCCCTTCGACGGAAAAATAAAACTAATATAATTCGATATCATATCGAACGGCAATCGCGTGTTCGAACCGCGGTGCCACGAGATTCCAGGATCAAGGCCGTGTAGACAGGTTCCAGCAACCTGTTAACCGTGAGTCTGGAACAGGACAGCGCGGTCGGTCCCTCGCAGCTCGTACGTACCGGGACCAGGAAAGCGGAAAGGAGCGTGCGCAAGGTAACAAACGCGTAGAAGAGAAAGAGAAAAAAGGTAGCCTCCGACCCCCAGTGGGAGAGAATGGACGGACGTGCAGCACCTGCTTCGCTGCGGATGACCGTGAACATCCGAAAAACTGCCGGTGAAACTGTCAGGATAATGTGCCACCCGTCACCGAGTGACCATTGTCCATCGGGCTTTACGGGGATCGTCCCCTGCGCAACGCCCGGCGCGGGGAGGGGTGTGCGGCGGGCGAGCGAGCCGGGCGTTTCCTATACAGCATTATTATTCGTAGGCGTGTAATCCTAATTTCGTTGTAACCGGCAGGCAGTGAGTCTCAGCTGTTTAAAAGAAGATACCTGCTCCTCGACGTCCTGGTCGCTCTCTCTGCCGGTCCCTCTTTCTAGTTATTTATTACCATTGTTTACAGTGTTGCACCCACAATTAACGTAGATCAGTCCCAGCACCGGCTGGGACGGACCCTTCGGGGTGGAACACGTGCTAACAACGCCTGGTCCGAGGCTAATTGAACCACCGGCCACCGTGCTTTCTCTTCCTGTTCCGGAGATTTTTTCCTTCATATTTTTTTCTCCGCTCTGGCGTTATTGCGGGCTCGCAAAAATTTCAAGCTGCAGATTTCATTCGATAATCTCTAATCGAGGTCTACGGCTGTCTGGCACGAAGATGAGACGAATCGAAATAAAGGATTCTATTAATAACGTTGCTGCTTGTATTTAGAGAAATGTTCCACCGGATCCAGTGAGGCGTAAGAATCGGTATCGAATTTTTTCTCAACTAATTCCTCGCAAACCCCGCGAGGCTTTAATGACACGGCTCGGCGAGCGTTCCGTTCGACGGAATGATTTCCAGTTTCCACGGTCGGTATGCAAATTCGAGGAGTGTCCGCGCGAACCGTTCAAGGGTAATTCACGGACAAGAATAACACCTCGAGCGCACCTCGGACATTGAAAGCGAGCGGTCCGGCGAACAATTCGCTATTTGCATTTCTGCGAGCAGCCCGGCTTGCGTGTATGCGTGCCGCGCGTAGACGTCCGACAGGAGGGAGAGAGAGAGAGAGAAGGTGGCGAGAGCACAAAGGGGGTGAGACGTTCCGCTGTCCCTCCGCCGAAAGGGGTTGAACGCTGGGACTCGGATGAGAATTGTTTCTCAGATGCAAAGAAGAGGACGTCGTGAATCTTCCTGTTGCTCTCTCCCCTTCCCTTGCTCTTCTTTCTTATTCTGATTCAGTCCGTTTGTCATTGCGAATAATTTAGTTGGATAATTGTTATTAGACTCCCCCCGTTTGTTTCTTTTCAGCGTACCCGGCAGGGAAAAGCATGCTGAGGTTTCTTTTTTTTTTGTTTCCTTTCCTCGCTTGGATGCAGCTTTCGATCGTTTCGAGAATATATAATTAAGGGAGCAGTAGTTGATTCGTAAGCAACGGACCTGGTTCGATTCACGCGATCGATAAATAAAATAGTTAGTCTAGCTAATACTTCACAGAGCCGGAACCGGTGTACCTACGTAATGGCAAGAAACTTTTCAAATAGGGGCAGAACGTGGTTATTATAATGAGCAAGACGAATTGTTCATATTTCAAACGTATTATCTGCTGAATTAATCATACTTCTGTTCACCGTGATATCTACATTGTCTCGTTCTCATTAATATTTTTAATTGCGTGAATCCGTCAAATATATAATCAGTCACATAGAAAATACGAGGCTTACAATTAAATTGAAGCAGTAAAATTTTTAAAATCCTGAATTGTTTGACTCGTGTTATAAAGAGGGCTGCAAACTTGTTGCACTAAACAGGCTTTAAAATTTATCGACATTTAAATTCGTTTCCTAAGAGGAAGACGATTACTGTCAATTCCCTTTCTCTCTTCCTCCTGCCTTCTCGTCTCCTGTCCCTCTGTCTCTCTTCTGTATGCACATTTCATGAGCGCATCGAGCAACATTTTACGTTGGAACAACGGAAACAAGCCAATGAAAAGTTTCTTAAATCGCGAGTTTCGCCCACGCGCGGCCATCGATCTTTGGACCACAGTAGTAGGTGAACGCGATTGCGTTGGTCTCGCGTGCCGTTTCGGTGCCTTCCGCATCAATGGCCACAGGATACCTACGTGTCCAGAAACTGCACATAAAAGCGGCGGATAAACGTAAGAGGGGGCATTGATCGTCCCCGTCGCTCCTCCATTCACGTGGTTGCCCGGTTATGGCTATACTTATGTGCTTAGCTGCACATACGCTCGGTCGTAGTACGCGTTCCCACTCTGTGTCTCTGTTGTCTGTCCATAGACAAAGATTGTACAGCGATAGTCAAAAGTACACGTCGTGCAAAATATTCAATTAATTCAATCAGAATTTTTTACATATGATAACGAGATTTATATATATATATATTTGTCATCTTCGATTCATGTTACGTGCGAAATGGCATTAATTTTATTTTACTATAAAATATGCATCCACTTTTGATTATTGCTGTAGTCAGAGCCATGTGTGATCACAGCACGTGTGTACACGACGGAATCGTTTCGGGGTCGGCAGGCTAGCCCTGACCTTCCTTAAGTTCCCATTTGTAACTCGCGGGAAAACGACAACACCGTATCATCACTCGTCCATGATAAAGTATCTGGTTTTGGCAATTAGAGAGAAATATATTTCTTATCAAAGATCGTATTTTCTCAAGACACATTGTGGTAAACATTTTCAACGCTCGTTTCTGACTAAATAAATCAAACGTTGTTAAGAAAAATGTATTATGCACTTTGGAACAACACGAAATGATGTCGAAAAGAAAGCGATTCAAGGTATTTATTTAAAGAAACCCTGAGTCATTGTCGTTTCAACCGGAACGATAACAAAGATTTATGACAAGATACCGTGAACCGTAATACGGTTGCGATGACATTAATTACGTGAACAATCGTGACTCTTTCTAGTCCGGAGATTAAGACGGCCACATAAAGGAGACTGAAAGTTTTCGAGTCGTGTGGTCCCACGAACCGGTCCGTGGGTGTCAGGTAACCGACGCAATAAAATGGAATTACTCGAGTGCACCATGCCGAGAAAAGCGTAGAATAATAAAAACAAAGGATGGAAAGAGCTTCTCGTTAACGGCATCGGATTTACCTCTAATGTAAAATCTCTGAATCTCTCGTTGGAAAAGAGGAAACCGAAGGGAATAGATATGGAAAACGAGCTGAGAGAAGGTGCTCCCAATCCGATTACGCCGAGGAAATGATTAAGTGATTTAAAAGATTGCGCTAAGGAATGATATTAGAACGATAATTTGCTACGCAAGGAAAGGGATAATACCTTTACGTTTGCTTTAAGTATATGATTATTCGAACAATATACGCTTTAGCTTAAGTTAAATATAACAGCTTGAACGAGATCCTTATTACTGGAATATGCTTTAGATCTGAAAAATCGATTTTTTCTTTTTATTAGGAAACAATTTGGAACGGGAGATATGAGATGCTTTAATTAATAATCGATGAACATTTCTATGAGACGGTCGAAGTTTGCACGCAAGAAGCTTGAACGAAGAATGTTTGGCGAGGGATGATCGATAGGGCAACGTACCATCTAATAACGGAGAAATTTCGTTCTAATGCGAAAACAGGAACCGGCAGCAGCGGAGGCACGTGACGTTAAACAAGTGGTAGATTCCTCGAGCGGACCGGGAACGTAAGGTTCGTGATAAACGTGGCGGGGGCATCGATAATCGCTCGCGTGCCACCAAGGCGCGAAGGACGTAACGCAGATACAAGCTCGATACGCTATGTACTACAGCCCGATCGACTCGATAAGGTAATTACTAAATGCTAATACGGGGAGCCGCTCTTTGTGCACGTGTTTGCTCTTCCATAACTCTCGGTATACGCGTGACACCACACCCTCTGACCGCGACGCTCGATGCGGGTACATAAGATTAAAACAATAGAATCTGATGACAGTGTTTTTATTGGAAATAAATTGTGAGAAACAGATTTCGTTCCACAATTACAGATTCAATTAATGAAATTACGTAGCAATTTAATCCTAAAAAATATCGTTTGCAATGTAGGAGATGAATAATCTTACATAGATTGAATATTTTAGAATATGATACGTGAAATATTTTTAAAAAAACTTTCTTATTTTTCTTCTCTAAAAGATTCT
>SHCU01000002.1:758068-770608 GCA_004307685.1 Ceratina australensis
ACTTTTGATTATTGCTGTAGTCAGAGCCATGTGTGATCACAGCACGTGTGTACACGACGGAATCGTTTCGGGGTCGGCAGGCTAGCCCTGACCTTCCTTAAGTTCCCATTTGTAACTCGCGGGAAAACGACAACACCGTATCATCACTCGTCCATGATAAAGTATCTGGTTTTGGCAATTAGAGAGAAATATATTTCTTATCAAAGATCGTATTTTCTCAAGACACATTGTGGTAAACATTTTCAACGCTCGTTTCTGACTAAATAAATCAAACGTTGTTAAGAAAAATGTATTATGCACTTTGGAACAACACGAAATGATGTCGAAAAGAAAGCGATTCAAGGTATTTATTTAAAGAAACCCTGAGTCATTGTCGTTTCAACCGGAACGATAACAAAGATTTATGACAAGATACCGTGAACCGTAATACGGTTGCGATGACATTAATTACGTGAACAATCGTGACTCTTTCTAGTCCGGAGATTAAGACGGCCACATAAAGGAGACTGAAAGTTTTCGAGTCGTGTGGTCCCACGAACCGGTCCGTGGGTGTCAGGTAACCGACGCAATAAAATGGAATTACTCGAGTGCACCATGCCGAGAAAAGCGTAGAATAATAAAAACAAAGGATGGAAAGAGCTTCTCGTTAACGGCATCGGATTTACCTCTAATGTAAAATCTCTGAATCTCTCGTTGGAAAAGAGGAAACCGAAGGGAATAGATATGGAAAACGAGCTGAGAGAAGGTGCTCCCAATCCGATTACGCCGAGGAAATGATTAAGTGATTTAAAAGATTGCGCTAAGGAATGATATTAGAACGATAATTTGCTACGCAAGGAAAGGGATAATACCTTTACGTTTGCTTTAAGTATATGATTATTCGAACAATATACGCTTTAGCTTAAGTTAAATATAACAGCTTGAACGAGATCCTTATTACTGGAATATGCTTTAGATCTGAAAAATCGATTTTTTCTTTTTATTAGGAAACAATTTGGAACGGGAGATATGAGATGCTTTAATTAATAATCGATGAACATTTCTATGAGACGGTCGAAGTTTGCACGCAAGAAGCTTGAACGAAGAATGTTTGGCGAGGGATGATCGATAGGGCAACGTACCATCTAATAACGGAGAAATTTCGTTCTAATGCGAAAACAGGAACCGGCAGCAGCGGAGGCACGTGACGTTAAACAAGTGGTAGATTCCTCGAGCGGACCGGGAACGTAAGGTTCGTGATAAACGTGGCGGGGGCATCGATAATCGCTCGCGTGCCACCAAGGCGCGAAGGACGTAACGCAGATACAAGCTCGATACGCTATGTACTACAGCCCGATCGACTCGATAAGGTAATTACTAAATGCTAATACGGGGAGCCGCTCTTTGTGCACGTGTTTGCTCTTCCATAACTCTCGGTATACGCGTGACACCACACCCTCTGACCGCGACGCTCGATGCGGGTACATAAGATTAAAACAATAGAATCTGATGACAGTGTTTTTATTGGAAATAAATTGTGAGAAACAGATTTCGTTCCACAATTACAGATTCAATTAATGAAATTACGTAGCAATTTAATCCTAAAAAATATCGTTTGCAATGTAGGAGATGAATAATCTTACATAGATTGAATATTTTAGAATATGATACGTGAAATATTTTTAAAAAAACTTTCTTATTTTTCTTCTCTAAAAGATTCTATTGATAGTACAAAAATATTTATAAGGAATCTTAAATTCTCTCTGTAATCAAGAGAGCAGCATACCGTACCAAGGGACATCGTTCTGTCCTCAGCTCACAAATTCCACGGGTCCTTCGGTTGCGCCGAACCGATATCCCTCTGCGGGGCCATTAAATATTACGAATGCCGGGCGAACTTTAAATTAAACCGAGTCCGGGGTTCAAGCCTGGCCAGATTAGCCACCGCGTAATACATAAAATACAACGTCCAGCGCAGCGTGTCCCCTGCGAGTGTTCCAGTCTCAGTTCCCGATGTAACGGCGGGGACTTACGAGCGGCTTGTGTCCCGAAAAACACGTCCCCTTATCGGTAACCGGTATCTCGTGCAACGCCGATGTTACATGTTCGTATCGGCCGTCATTAAGTGTGATTATATTACCCCGGTTTGTACGGGATGTTTGCTTGGCCGTGTAACGAGACGGAGAGAAACAATGAAGCGATGGTGGCGACGAGAGAGAAGACGAGGAAGCGGGCTGAGTGGGATGGGAAGAGCCGATACGTAATTTATTGCCATATCCAATATTAAAGTATCTCGAATAAGACGAATACTCTACCTTCTTCCTCCCTCTGAACCCCATTTGCCTGCCTCTCACCTGCTCTCTCCGATTTCTTTTCAAATATTTACCCGGTGCCGCGATCAAACGCTGTTCTTAATTCAAACAATCTAACACTGTCAAATACGGATGTAAAAAATTATCAGACGTAACTGGTCGCGTGTACCTCTTTAACTCGTGACAAATGTCTCAATTCTTCACTTTCGGTGTAGATACACTTAAACATCCACAGTCAATGTCTCTAGCTCTCCAAGCGGAAACGTTGTCCGTACAATTAAGCGGTACCGCTTCCATCCTCAAACTAGACCGTGTTTCTACGGGCTTCGTTGCCAGGCTAAATGCAGCGTTAAGCGCCCATTCGCTCCACACTGACTTTCCATCAATCAGCCGCGTGCAGAGTTAATTCAACAGAAACCTTGTACTCGGATAAAGCATCGAAGAGTAACATCAGTAATTTAAATATACATATATCAGATCTAATATTAGAAGATTGCATGGAAAGTATGGAAAACCACGGATAAGTCAATTGAAAAAAAGGTATAAGGGGAAAGTCCCTTAACACGTTGCCGCACACTTTTAATTTGACGATTGTGCTCAGAAACACATTTTTTTTTCATTTGTTTATGACTGCCAGATGAAATCGAGTGTAAGTTGTATGTTTGGAAGTGAAAATTATCACGTTTGGCCACAGTTCTTCCAAAAAAATGTCGACTGCTATAATATGCTTTACTAATTCAAAATCATTCCTATGAATAAAAGAGAGTAAATAGGTGTAAACTTAACACAAGAAAATCAGTTTGAAACAAAATTATCATTTGTAATTTATGTTGCTTATAAAATAGTAAAAATGAAATAAAAATTAATTCTGGAAAGAAATTACGTACATACAAGAAAGCATTATGGTGATGTGATATATGGTATAATGATAGGATTCGAAGCCTTCTGGACACAATGGTGGCTTATGCAGACAAGTGTACGCGTCGGTACATTTCGTACTAACGCTGTTCCTTTTTTTATTGATTAAAATGTGCACGACGGCTATAGCCGTCGTTTGCCTTACATATCGCCAAAGATCGGAAGGCTGTAGCCGTCATTTGCGGCAACGTGTTAAACTCTCTCCGTATCTCCGTCTCATTTCCTGGCGCCACGAGAGGACGGCGAATGTAAAAGGGAGCAAGGTTTCAACCCCGGGAACGCAGACTCATCTTCCCTCGGGCGCGGGCGGTGGCAAAACTAACAAACCGGTGGCCCGCGCGGCCGTCCCTCTAATTTTTTAATTACGCACGGCGGCACGTCTCCCGGTCACTCAACGCCGGTGACTTGCAGCAGCAACCGCGTCTAGAATCCCCGCTCCTTAATTTTTAATAACACCTAGCGCCAGGGAAGAGGAGCCGGTAATAAGTTTGTAGGCGTTTCTCCACGTCGTTTCTCTGCCACGGGGCGGATGAAACAAAGGAGAGGAGGGCCCGCACCGGAAAACATATTGGTAGCGACCGACCGAAATTTCTTAAATTGATGCGCGTTCAATTAAAGAGGAATTGCTGGACCAATGAAATTATACGGTTTAGTAATTGTAAAACCGATTGAGAACTTCCGGTTATTGTACAGTTACTTCGATGGATTACAGGCTACTATCGGTAAGTACGTCTAAAAATTGTGGCATTTTCAGTATAGAGTCAAATAGTCATCACGAATGAATGTACGTGATAATAAATATTGGGATACGATGTCCAATGTTTATTTCATCAGAATCTAATTCATAGGAAATTTTCAACACTTGAAGAAATGTATTACTATACGAGTAGAGTATGTGAGAATTTTTTCAATCAGATCTGCGAACTTTCAGAATCTGACCAAAGAAGTATTGTTTAATTATTCTCAAAGTATAACCGGGCTTAGGCATTGTATGTTAACAAAGCACGAAATGAAATAAAAGTAACAGGGGATGGTAAAAACCGGACCGAGAAGAAGACGTCTTCGAATCAATGTCAAGCTTGTAGCGAAGAAGGGAGGGTAAGTAGAAGCGAAGCGACAGCCGGCCGAGCAATACGCGGCGCGGGTTTTATTATGCGCGCGATCCGCGCTCGCCTCCTCTTCTATCTAACCGTAGGCTTATGAATAAATATCGCGATTTCCGTCGGGTGGAGAGAGCCCGAACCTAGGCATCGACGCCGCACAACGCACCGCGGCATGGCGGATCGATAAAAATTCGTCTCGTACAGCCAGCCGCCATAAATATTCCAATAAAGGTCGGCCGTGTGTCGTCGTCGGGCCGCCTTGAGAAACGTTTTCGTCTCCGTCCCTATATTCAATGCCCGTCCGCGGCTTGGCCTGGCCGCATATCCGTGTGGAAAGCCAGAAAAATTTTTTTCTCTACCTCTTCGTGCAGTTTTCTAGGAATGCAGTTAATTTCAATAGCAGTAATTGGGTAATAGGTATTTTACATAATTGGTTACTTGTTTTAATTAATGAGTGACAGGCTTGAGGAATTTAAATGAAGATTGCTATTTTGGTAAAGCTTGCTTCATGAAGCGTATATCGATTAGTATCATAGATATATAATTACGTACTTGATACTGATTATTCTTAACTAGAAATTGAAAAGGCTCAACGTTACCTTTCGTCAGCAGCGTCGCCGGTTTAACGGAACGTAGAAACTTTAAATTTGGTATTAAAGTGGGCCGTTTTCGCTTGCATGACCTGAAACTGAAACAACAACGGTTTACATATGCGAAATTCAATGTCAACATCGTGACAAGACTTTAAAATACCTCACATTTTATTGTATAATTTACCTCTTACATTTTCTGTCTCTCTCACTTCGTTTTATTTCTGTCAATCCAAAATTGCCTTTATCATATTATTGCATCGAAAGAATTAATATGTTTCTTGCAGAAATCATGAGTTTCTCTTAACAACAGATGTTTCCAAAATTTTGATTCCAACCCAAGTTACAATTGATATAGTATTACATGTCTGGATTTTGTCGGAAAATAATTCAACGTGAACCACGACGGGGATGAGGAAAAAAAAAATGGGAGGAGCCACGGTTCGTCGAACGAAACGGCGATTACGCAACGTTACGGGATATCGTTTTGAAAATCGGCAGCGTTGATCAGAACCGAATCCAGTCTGGCTGCTGTCCACGTTCAATTTAAATATTTAACGGAAGGGAATGCATAATAACGGTCCATTATGTTCGGGCGGCAACTACAACGCTCGCGTCATTGTATCTATTATATCGCATTGTGCGTTGCGCTATCGGTATTATTAATGTTACTATTTTACCATCGCCGTTCGTCGCTGGCGCAATTGTCATCACGCCAGACAGCGCGCAGCACTAATTACCGTCACGGCAGCCTATTGTTCCACTTAAAGCTGATTGTTATCGTTACGCAAATTGCAGCCAATGCGGCGCGCGCCAGTAATGATTTCGCACCGATATCAATTCCGTTCGAGCGTGTACGCGAACGTGACGCACACACGTACAGGCGGCGTCAAAAGCGAGTCGCTCAATTGGAACCGGGTAAAAATTTGCCAAGTATTTTGTCAGGAAAAATCATGTTTATTGCTCGCGTTGTTCCCGCGGATTAAGTAATCAAATATAAGAGAGAACGATTTCTCATTGAATAGTTCGAGACATTTAATTCTGATCATCGATTATTCCGTGTTCGAGTAAAATTAATTGGAACAGATTCGCGTGTTGAATCTGTAAATTAGCAAACTTGGTTTTGACTGTCACTGTATAAGAAATAGCAATGAGTACGCGTTGTTACAGATGATAATTTTTCTTATTGTTAACGACGTTCCGATCGTTAATAAGCGGGCCGGAATAGTTTTCCATTAGCGTTCGGACAGCGAATAAATGACCGACTACGTAATCGGACAAAATGATCGTCGGCTAATGTCTTGATAGATCGACGCGATCGATGCGATCAACTTTGCCTCCTCGCGAACTCCCAAGGAATTCGCGAGCGAATCGTCGCAACGGACTACGTATAATAATTAACAAGAGTCTATCGTATGTAACAAAAGAACGTGAGTTTATGCTTTACTCACGCAGGAGATATTTCGGCGAACAATCGTTTGAACGATATAAAATTCCGCCGTGGCACGACCGTAATTATCCGGTCGCGTTTATAAATCATCGAGGGATCAATTAATGCGCGACACGAACCAAGGATAAAGCGGTGCTGGATGGGGCGGGAAAAAAAGAGGGCCAGCAAAGGTAGAAAGCATGCGCCGTTTTATAATACAGTCCACGATCTTAAATCAACGTCCTTTCCTTGGCCAGAGATAAATCTTGCACGGCTGGGCTCTCGCTCGGCCTAATAAATACGATTGTGTGTAGAAACGCATGCATCTAACCAAATAGTCTCTCTAGTCTCGGTTTCAAATTGTCTTACCTTGGGAATTTCGGTACGAAGAGGATTCGACAAGAATTTCATATTAACAGAATTGTTGAAAAGGAAGCTTCTCCTTTTGCATCGTAAAATATAGAAAATGAAATACATTGAAACTCAACGAACATCTTTTGAAGAATTGAGGTAACATTATGGAGGTAATAAAAATGGTATTAATAAAATAATGTTGAAGTTATCTGATTCGGAGATAGATCCGCCGGTGAAAGATGCATCCGCAGCGAGTGCCGCTACGCGAATGGACGGTTCCCGGCACGGGCAGCGTCTCTTATTAGCCGCTAAGGCGTCGCGACGCCCTGAGTTGTAGAAAAATCCGCGAGATGGGGACGCCCGTAAAGCTGGCCGCTGCGAAGCGTGGGCGTCGCGACGCGCCGATAGTTACGGATTGCGTTCGATTCTTTTTTCTCGCGCTCAACGATTTATCCTTGAAGCTTTTATCCGAGGAATGAATATAAATTATAAGTTTATTGGTTTAAAGTGTATCAGATATGAATGTACGTATAGACTCTCAATTACTCTGCTTGATATGCATTTTTAAAGATGAGCTAGTTTAATCAGAATTTTCTGTTGATCAGAATCGATTAAAAGTAGGAAGATCGTTCGTAAATTAATTCAACAGATTTATCTCGTTATTAAGATATTTTGTTCTGTTTCGATATTGCGAAAAATAATCACACACGTGCGAGATTACTGTTGAGCGAAGTCGGTGAAAATTTAGCGAAAAGCCAGCCTGTTGACGCGACGCGACCCGACGGTTCGAGACCCGGCTGGTTCCCGGCTCCATCCAGCAACAGAAAATATCGACTGAAGTTTTAACATACACCACTCGTATGGCTGCCGAGTGCATCTGGGCTGTCGTCATGGGAATATAAAAGGGAGCTGCAACGATAGACAGATAACTAGAGGAGGACAGAAGGAGCCGGCAAAGAAACGGTGGGATAACAAGGGCCAAGGAGGACGCGAAGGGGTACGGGAGCAAAACGAAGAGAGGCGAGAGGTAGGGTGGGTACGGGTGTGCACAAAGGGAAAGAAAGATCGAAGGAGATGCTTGTCACCTCCTACATCTTACACCTCCTCGCGCCGCTGAATCTACTACACGTTTTTCCATTCTACATACGCCTCCTCTTCTGCATCCCTCGGATCTCTCCCTTCTTCGCTCCACCCCCGCGGAGACCGAGGCTGTTCCACCCTCTGCGCCGCTTCCGCGTCGCCTTCTCAGCCGCCGCCGCTAACCGTCCACCCCCGCAGCCGTGAGCCACGCCGCGCCGGATAGACAGAGAGAGGACCGGTGGCTGTCGGAGGAAAAGGTAGCCGCCGAGCCACCCGGGAGAGGGGATGTGCTTGCTTCGAGCATAGCTAACTAGCTGAATCTGAATCAATACTTACTTCCGCCCCTAACTCGCTCCCCGTCCTCTCTCTATCTTTCTCTCTCTCTCTTTCCCACTCGCGCGTCTTAGCTCAGGGGCTCCGTCCTCTCCTCCGAGCAACACTGCGAGGCCCTTCTTTTTAGCGAGAAAGGACTTTCGGCGTACCCTGGCCGCTTACCTCTCACCAACCACCCAGCCCACCCACCCATCCACCTACTCTCGGCCACCCCCATTACTCTCCGCGTTACTGTCTTCCCGTGTGTCTCTTTCTCCCTACTCACGCTTCAACCCCTAACTCTCGAACGTTCCCTCCATGGCCTCGTCGTCGTCGTCGTCGTCGTCGTCGCGGCTCGTTTCCACCCTCTACGCTGGCGTGTCTCTCTTTTTCCGTTTGCGAGCCGATGCGACGTTTCTCTCGATAGTCGCGACGTTTGATCAGCCGAATTCACGCTTCCGCGATCCTCGCCCGTCTCGTAGATTTCGTTTGCGAGGGCTCTCGCGACGCGTGACACACTCGAGCGGAAGATCGGATCCTTCCCGATCGCGTCCTCGTATTTTCACTCACGATGCTCTCCTTCATTTTCTGATTGATAGAATTTTTTTTTTTTTTAAACGACTATTATTATTATGCGACTGTGTAATCGAATGTTTCGAAACGAGATTTTAATGACGTGATAACGAGATGACGAACAGTAAGTGTTGTATCCAATAGTAAGTCCAATTCGAATAAATTGATCAATATAGTATCATATATTATATTTACAACTTTTCATTCTCATATGTAAATCAATTTTATGATCAACCTTTAAATGCAAAACTATAATTTTTACTCATTCTCAATCTTGGCATGTAGTACACTAATGCACTGACTGAAATACAATTAATGGCATTTGTTACGTTACTTCTAACACGTTTTCGAAAACCTTCGAAAGGCCGGAGGACATTTGTATGAAGAAATAAGCAGAGAACTGGGGTAAGAATCGGCTCGGGGCAATTTCGGTTCTCGGTCTGGCTACTTTAAAATTCGAGTCTCTCCTCTCGGTGGTGGCATCGCCATCCACCGGCTTCCACGGCTCGAGGACCGGTTCGAGGGGTTGTTTCCCTCCCCGTGACGACCCACGGTTTTACGACACCGTTCCGCCCGCAACGCTCTTAAAACACGGAGCTTATCTCTTAAGTAAAAAGTAGAGGAAATCCTAGTCTCGCGGATTTCGTTTCTCGCGACCGAACTAAATTTCATCTCTACCTGAGAATACCCCTGATTCCCGGATTAGGTTAGACGCGAATATAATACCTAGTATCTCTAATATATTTCATTGTTACAAGCGTTATAAATTCATCTCTAATATTTGGCTGTCTCGCGGATTCATTACGAGTCATCGCTCTCCTTTTGTTTCTCTAGTATAAAAACTATTAATATTAGATACTATAAAATATAGATACAAGGTATAATAAATTCTGGCAAAAATGATCTCAGCGACTGAAGCAATTCTCAAAGCAATTCGCAGCGCGGAGACACGGCGGGGCGAATCGTCGGTCCCAGACAGCCGGGCCAAATGCATTTCATATTTGCGTTCGCCGCCGCGAAATATGTGCACGTACGTACGTACGTATGGAAACAGAAATTCGCTAGGTGAGATTACGAGAACCCGAGAAACGGTCGCCGCATCCCTGGCTGTCGCGCGAACCAAAGGGGATTTTTTCTTCCTCGTCGTGGCGTCGCGGCGCGCTGGTATTATAGCCGGCACTCGGGGCTAATTGTGTTGCGTGGGTGTGAATATGGTTTATAGTTCGGCGGAAAAGCTGGCCGGGGGCCAGGCGAACGGGCTCACGTGACGTCACGCGACGGAAATACCCGAGCGGGCGGCATGGCACGGCGGGCTAATTAGGCGAGGCACCTCTCCTCTTACGCTCGAATGCGAATGCAACCCATCCGTCCCGACCCTGTGTGCATTTCCCTCCCGACGCTGGAGACACACCCCACGCACGCTCGACCAATTCCCAGCTCACGTACATTGCAAATGGAACATTTTTAAAATTTAGTCACCACGTATAAAAAATATAAGAAGTTAAAAGATAAGATAATTAAAAAATTTACATATCTGTGAGACATGAGATTTTATTACGAACGATTGAAACGGTGCAGAGAGTTCACATCAACAGTGATTTAACCGCAGTCAATCAAACATTTCTTATTTGATACTTTCAGTACTTCCTGTTCCTATTTCGTAAGCATTGTACTCCGGAAAAATCTAAATGTAACAATGGTTCTCTGGCTACTTTAATTTCTAAGCGTTATAAGAGCAGTTAACAGTTTCGCACGTTTCGTGTTATGGTTGGCAGGTATTTATAGTCGGTTGATTGACGTTCGTTCCCGTTCGCCGAGATTTTCGCCAAGGTTCAACTCCGCGCGACGCGACGTGTTTATTGCAGATTTACTTGTCTTTAATACGACCGTTTTAATTTAATGTTTATAACCGCGGTCCCTTGTTAACACCGAAACGACGTGTACGACATCACCGGCGGGATTTAGTTTTGGCAGGGCCGCCGCCAGTTACTTCCCTTTTCTCCCAACGATTTTATTAACTGCCTTTACGATAAAATCAAAAGTTGGCTAGAATCAGTCGCTGGTTAAAAACATCAAATTCTATTTATATTATATAAATATTTAAAATGTCATTAAAATATAATTAAATATTAAGACGAGATTATATGTTATAATTAATGACTATATTTAGGTGCAATTTATTCAATATGTTAAATCGCAGATAAGAGATAGTCAGAATATAAAATTACAGAGATAGAGATAGGGGGGAAAGAAACAATGAACGCGTTTGCATTGAGAATGACGGTCGTGCGTGGCGTGTAATTAGCAGCGCATAGCAATTAACCGCGCGAGCCGCGGACGCGAAGACACCGTGTTTCCATGAACAATGTAAAGCGGCGTGTAAACGCGGAGAGGGTGGCCAAGCGGGCGTGACTGCGTTAAGTCAAGTTAAGTCGAGGTTAACTCCCTTAATTACTCAGATTTAATCAGAGTGTGCGTGCCCGCGATGGGTACCATAAGTAATCGCGTGTGGAAGAGGGGAAGAGGAACCGGGGAGCGAGTTATGAGACCGCGATGAGCAGGAGGGAACCGCGAGCCAGCTCAGGAGGAACGGCTCTATACATGCACACGATGTGCGCGAGGCTAACTGCTCGCGATTCCTCGCGTACAGCCGCTGGAGGGTACATAACGAGGTCAGAAAGTGAGCAACACTGTTACAGATTACGCTACGTCTGTTATGTAACAAATTATAGTGACTCAAGAAATTGAGCGCACGTATTCGGATTTAAACCACGTGATTCGACGCACGATCACACTTTCATGTCGCCACCCATTAAATGCATAGAATCATATTGTTTAACCCTCTACGTGAACGAATTTTTATCTTAAATAGCAAAAAATTAAGGGAACGAAAAATCAGCAATTATAAACTTACATATGCAGATGAAAAAAATTTAAACAATTATATTGCAATACATTCACTATGTGACTTTCATACAATAACGGCCTATAATGTTTACACTTCTGTGTATAAAAACTGGTAAAATGATAATAAATTAGAATGTGACCTGAAAGTTACATGACCCATAGAGGGTTATTGTAAATTATCGATACACATATTGAGTATCAAAATATATTAAAATATATAAATAATAAAATATCTGTTGAATCGTAGCAATTGATATGCCCCGCTCCCGCTACGTTTGATAAGATTCGTCCACACGATACTAAATTGTTTTATCTAGAACATCGGTATATTACTTCCTGCGGCTGTACCCATGCGGTGCACGAAGACAGCCGTCTTGAAGCGCGAGTATTGGTGGAGGTAAGGCTTGCACACGCGAGGCGTCCGATGCGAGTGCGAGAGCACAGAGAGAAGGGCCTTGCTCGCTTGCTTACTTAACGAAGATTAATTGCGCTTAAACCAACCGCGCGTGCACCAACGAGCACGGCTACGCTCGCTCGCCGCGCATTCTCACGTGACCCTACGAAATGTTGACCGTGATCGAGGATCGAGCCGGTCCCGGTATGCGCGATTCGAATAATTTCGCGCGACTCGTGTCGTAGCTGCGCTAACTCTCACCCTGTATCTCTCTCTCTCTCTCTCTCTCTCTCTCTCTCGCTTTCGCGTTTGTTCTCTCTCATTCTTTTTATTTGTCGCTTGATTTTTCGAAGACGGTCGGGGGCGGTCGATTAACCACGGCTCGGAACCTCGCGGGTTTAGTTTTAAACACGGCGCGTGATTTATACGGTTAAATGAGATGCCGCCACGGCCACCAAGAAAAATGATCGGGAACACCGGTGATGAAGATTAATGACGATTAATCTGGCCCAGCCCGGCCTGGCCTGGCCCGGTCCCAGTCCCGGCTGCGATCCATCGGGGATAATCGTTAAGTGACTACACGAAATCC
>SHCU01000002.1:808651-838950 GCA_004307685.1 Ceratina australensis
GATCTCCGATACACGCGACCGAATTTCGGGGCCCACCTTTCTGATTTGCATCGTTTTGCTGCTTTTTTTTTCTTTTTATTTTCGCGCGTGCCGGAATAAATCTGTGGTGATACCGGGGCCGTGGAGGCTCTCCAGGTGATCCGAACGTGTTGCCACGCGTCTGCATAAATTACACCTTGATGCGGTTGGATATTTACATTAAAAGGTGAAAGTGTAGAAGAACGAGATAAGCGGCAAAATTATATCCGCGAGTAAATCTCTGACGATTCTTGATACGCAGCGTGCATAAATTCCGCACATTATATAAAATCCTTATTGTGGCATCGGCTTGGGAACTTTGTCGTAGAATCGTATATTCTTTTCGTATTAACAAACGTAGCATGACACTCATTTTCATTGTTACCCCTGCAAACGACGTATCAATTCTTTCGTATATAAATGTTAGTTAACAATCCGAAAATGACGATCTATGAAAGAAAGGACAGATACAAGAATCCTGTGATCGGCATAATAAAATCGTTTCCATCTCCAGAACCTGTCGTGTACTCCATCCATGAAACCCTTGAGGTATCGCGGTGATCAGGCCACGGAATCGCGCGAGTAAAACAATGTTGGGACGCAGCAAAGTGTAAACCTGTTGGAATCGCTATTGTCACCCACGAATCCGAGCATTGTCCGTGGACGAGCGTTTAGGTGGAAAGAAAGATACCACTGCAAGGGCAAGGAAAGGGAGAAACGCGCAGGTACCCAATTATTGTCATCGTCACCCACGAGGTTTCCATACTCGTCAATGCAACGTCGAACGATAAAAGTCGCGAGGCTCGCGTAAAACGCGTCAGAGACAGAGAGCGAACCGATCGAACGCTCGTACGCGCCACGATTATTGCTGTCATATCGACGATCTCTCCTGCGCGCGGCGCGGCGAGTTCGTTAACGTGAGAAAAATTTGTCCCCCTCTGAAGGCGGGATATTCCGGCGCGTTCGGATCGATCGACGGTTTATGGCATGATCGACGACCGTTTGTGGACCATTCCGCTGCCCACGGGACCCGGCTGGGATCGTCGCTCGAATCCGGGAATCGATTAGCCGTCGCGATCCTCGCGCACTTTTACATTCGTATCGTCGACGAAATCGGCCGGTAAATCAACGGGAACGGTTTCCGCCCGCGACTGACGCGTCGGGGTAGGCTGCATCCGCATGAATGGACAGCCTCGTCGTACAGCTTGTACCGAGGAATCTTACTCTCCTTATCGTTAAGATACACTAATGTTCGTTCGGGAGATTTACTGATATTCCTACTCCGTGAATGTATGAACGTTTCGGCTGAGATAAGAATATTGGTGATTTTATCATTTGAGGAAGCGTGGAATTGTGGGTGTATTTTTTTCTTTGAACGTTTTTTCGATGCGATAAGAGAAGCCGGGATTATAGGGCAAAACGCGGTATATCTTAATAGAAGCGTTTAATAGATACGATAAATGTGAGCAAATAATTGTTTTAGCGTCCGACCTAAACAAATCATAAAAATTGATGAAATTTAATAATACAGAGGTAGTAAGAATAAATAAAAAGCATGCAAGTGAAATAGAAATTGTAGTCTTTTTAAGAGCCGCCACCATCGCAATGCGAACGAGATTAAATAATTCCCGAAAACCTGAACCGCGGCCACGATAAAAAGTTCGATCATCCGAGGGAAGCCGCGCAGTTAACGTCAAGGGGGCGAGAATTAATTTGCGCGAGGACCGGGAAACGATTTCAGAGAAACTCCCTCGTGCCGTTTACAGCCTTTTTACAGTTTGCCCTCTGTGCTCGATCGACAAAAATATCGGGGAAACGTAGACGTCCACGGATCCACGCAGGGCGTTTCGGCAACATGGAAACTACGCCGTCGTAAAAATGTTTGCCGCGCTTCCATCGAGAGAGCACCCCGCGCGTCCCTCCTGATCGGCGTAAGATGCATCCATTAACTGCTGCGACGTTCCTCTTTCTTTTTCATCGGACGGTGAAAAGATGTTCACCGTCGAGCCTGGCCACGGTGATAAAGCCGCGTTCCAACAAGGAATAAAGGGGATCGTCGCGATCTCCCGGCTCGTGATCGCCGATCGATCGTTCAGGTTCGTAACCCCACCGGCTAATAATTATTATCGTCGCCACCCACGAGTCGACCTTGCTTTGAGCGAGACCGAGCAACTGGCTCAGTTGCCGGAAGGGAAAAAAGAGGAAAGCAAATGAGAAACAGAAAGAAAGCGAGGCGAACTCGAGGCATTTACGAGCCGCGTTTCCAATAGCACCCTCCTAAGCTCTCGCTTCAACCCACTCTCGGCGTCCGTTTCTCGCGACGCAACGCGTCTCGAGTCGCGTGGGCGAACGAGCGACTTTATTGGCCGGTCCACAATGCGACATTCGCAGCTTCGTGTCTCGCAGTCTCGCCGGTATAACACGGGCCACTACTCGTTGGGAAAAAATTGCACTAGGGCCAGATTGCGTCCCCCGCGACGAACCAGTTTTTTCAATCCTCACCACCGAAAATAACCGCGACCATACTGTCTAATGAATTCTTACTACATACTAAAACCTGTGATGAAGTTTGACTGCTCTGATTAAAAATGACTAATTTATGCAATTCTCGAAATTATCTGTAGATCAATTCCATATATATCATACTGACAGAACTCTAACAGTTTTCATTAAATTTAAAATAATACAGGATGTATCCCTTTACGATTTTCACGGTTTTTGTCATCTTAGTTTTCTCCGACCCTACCGGACGGAATTTGATTGTAAAAATTCTAAGTTGCACTTCTACTCGAGTAGAATAAATGTGTTTACTTCCAAAACGATCGATCAATTACTTATGTTAGAAAAAAATTCATGAAAATCTTAAAAACTTAAAGAATTAAAATCCATAAAAATATGCTCACACGTTCTAGTCATATAATAATGCATTTACCCAGGTTCCCAGATTTGTCAATACGTTGATGCCGAGAGAGAATAATTTGAAAAAATTGAAAGTCTGCAGATCGGGTTGAAAATATGCTCAGATAATCTCCTCATATAGTAGTACATTTAGCCAAGTTTTCAGAATTTTCTATACCTTAGATCCCGGGGAAAAAAGAGATTTCAAATCTCTTTCAAATCTCCTGCAGGTTTACATCCTGCATAGTATATAAAAATAGGTTTGTATTTCTTTAAAAGCGATACTTTGAATATTAATGGTATCAACAAGAAATAAAAATTGAATTGTATGGATTTGTTCACCGGGTGTGTTGCAACGGTGAAGCACAGAGAGAACAGGAGGGCAAATAATCGTCGAACAATGGTCGGCTTTCGCTGCTCCCGCGATCGCCGTTTACGCTGTGCAAACGAACGAACGCCTGAAGCCTTACGGATTCTAAGCACGAGACACACACCACCCTTGCGCGCTTTGTTTTTCTCTTTTTCTCTTCTCGAAACAAGGGTGACCCGTGATGTATCAGAATGTTTAATAGTATTAATTAAATGGTAAGTACGATTTTTAGCTCTGCTCAAAGTAATTAAGGATAAATTATATATGATACGTAATATCATTAATATTAATATATTAATGATATTTTTTAATATCACTACATAAAGAAATCTATAGATATTTTAATAGCGCACACTTTACCATGGTAGGTAGCAGCGGCAATCATTTTAATTCCCAAGTGTTTCTTAGCTGTACCCCTTGTCCATAAAGATCGATGCGTGCAAACTTCGAATGTTTTAAGGGTTAACATGAGGACTTGGAGTGAAGTACGGCACCTTTGTTATTAGCGCTTTATGGAGAAGTAATTATCTAATAATGACAGTTCCGTACGCAGCACTGTTACGATCGCCGTTTACAGTTTTGCATCACGCTCTCAGCTTTACGGATTCTAAACACGGAACATACCCTTCGCGGCGTTCTCACCCCCTCGCGACATACCGCCTGCGTGTTGGAAGCACAATACCTCTGGACATGAATATTCTGCATACGTTCTTTAAAAAGCTTGTGAATCAATTTCAGCTGGCAAACTCTATGAATTAATTAAACGTTAACTATAATTCTAACAGTTCCATAAATTTGTCCGTTAGCTAGAATTTATGAAGTGATGAAAAAGCAAGCACTTAAAGTTCGATAATTCCTTAGCAGGAAATATGATTTATGCATTTATCCTGATTGATTATTTACAATTTCATTAATTCGATAAAGAAACTCAATCTTTTTAAACTGATATTGAAACTGGCTACAAGTTAAACTTGAAAACAAGTTTGAATATTCACCACGAATTTTCAGATCTTAAATCTTGATCAAAACAACCGTAAGATAATCAACGAGAAGGGAAACCCAAGAGCAAGGAACGAGTAACGACATTAAGACGATGAAACGTGAGAAAAGGAGAGAGCGAGATACCCGTTAGAAAACCTCTAATCTACTCTCGGCTTTAATATGCATCGTGTACATTTATTCGCGTGCACAGATAGCAACAGGGGAAGCGAGGGGGAGAGGGAGGGGTATAGAACACGCCCGACGCGCGCGTACTTAACCCAGGCATCGCCGAGGTATCATTCACCACTATTTTCCCCGCTTTAAATCCGGTAATTAGGTAAATAAAGCTGGCTGTCAGTGCATCCCCGCGATTGTTGCGAATGCCTGGCAGCGGCCGCGTGTAATCACGCGTAGTCACACTTGGCTGAGCCTTGTACCTTCCACCAGTGGAGACAGGATTCCTCTTCTCAACTAACGCGGTTAGTTGCATCGAAAAAATTAAACACCGTGCATCCAGTCGCGGCGAAAAATTATGCAACCTAAATAACTGTTACCATCTCTCCCATTTCATTGATCGATAATGGACAGGCAAAAGTGACGGCGATCTCAAAAAATAGTACGAGCTTTAATCCGTGAAATCAATTTCAATGTATCCGTAGAATCGATCAACCGGCGACGAAATAATTTCTGATCACCTGCTGCTCTTCGCATGGCTACGCCAATGCTCGCGAGTAAACCGTTTACAGTATTGTACAATTACCTACGCCGTGGTCCAGCCACACCTACACCTACGCGAACGTCGCCCGGAGTGGCGAAACGTACACGGACGCGAAACGGCGGTAACCCTGGCACAACGCGTGGAGGCAATACACGTGAGCGGTGCACGCGGCTCTCTTGGGTTAGGTTAAGTATAATGCGCGGTCGTGCAGCTTTTGGGGCCCGGAGGCGCTAACATGAAAATCGTATGGTAATGGGGCACCGTGGCTCCTTGGAGCGCGGGGTCGGAGCCCGTGTAAGCGAGGCCCGCGGTGAGTCTAGGCTCTCTTCCTGGTATTAGCGGGGCCGAGCGTAGCCCAAGCGGAGGGAAGGAAAAAGAGAGAGCGAGTGGAAAAGAAGTCGCGGAGGCCCTCGCTCGAGGAGGGTCCCTGGGTTCGCGTGCCTCCGATAATTATACGCTCGAATCGTGGCCCGTGGAAGCGACAGAGAGGGAGGGACAGGAGGGTATCGAGTCTGCGGTCCGACAGGGTCGAAGTTGACCGGCGTCTAATCGATTCGCCGCCTCGGCATGGAAATTTCTTTGCAGGCTGCCCCGCGGCCACCGATGCCTAACATCTTCGCGGAAACTTCGTGGGACACTGTTGTGGAAGGATCGGCGAACTTGCTGCTACACAATTTCTGAACGATTATCATTAACCCACGGGCGAGCGCATAGGTCTCTTTCAAAATTTATTCAATAATGTCCGAAGGTGCGACTCGATTTATGAAAAGGTTAGACGTGAAAAATCAGAAGTCAGTATCCCACCTGAAATGCTAGATCTACTTGTCTTATTCAAATAAATATACGTAAAATAATTTTTTATTGTGCGTTTTTCTTTTACACGAGAAGTACATGTTAATTTGTTATTCCTGATGTTACATGGATTGAAGCAAGAAGCTGGAATTCGAGTCGAAAAAAAGATCAACGAAGCTCAGTTTCTTGTGTACGTGTCCTGGTAGTATTAATCTTTATGTACATTCTACAATTGAAAACCGACTTGTACTTAGGACGATTACTGATGTAATTAATTTGTTCCTTTACAACTTTTATTAACGACCGTCACTAAAGATAGCCGTTTTACAGCTCGAGCATCACGGCAAGTGTTCAGGTATACGTTTCCCCTTCGAGCTAGTTGCGGGATACGAGAATTATTATAAATTAAACTAACGACCATTACTGATACGTTAATCAATGTTGCGTCACGTCCGTGATACTGTTAAATATTAATGCTGCTTCTCTCCAATTCCCGGAGTCGATGAAGAATCACCGCAGGGACATTACGAACCGACATAAAAATCTATTACCTAATTTACGTTGACATTTTGCTGTAACTTTTCACCTTTCTAATAACCCCTATAGCCAACAAACGGTTTTCCCGTGTTGTTAATTACAAGCAAATTGCCTCCGTGAACAGAAAATCATACGCGCGAATGCCTTCCAGCATAATATCGCATTAAAATTCATTTTAACACGGCGTTGGTGTTTTTTCGCTGCCAGTTTCGGGCAACCGTGCAAACGCTTGGTCATCGTTTCTCACTGACAGTTCACGTGAAACGAAATCTTTCGAACGGGTAAGTACGGTAGTAATTCAGATGAAAGCCAAACGAGATGAATGAAATTGCCTCGGCGGTATCAAATTCTTAACGAGAAGCCCATTGAGCTTCCTTTGTAAGAAACGTTCTCGCATTCTATTAGGGGTAGGTACGGTATAAAATCGTCGCGGGACACGCGGGACGATAAACACACGTTTTTTTTCTACGGGCCTAATGCTATTCGGCTTGAAATTAAAACGGCAGTAAACGTCAACGAAAGAAGGCGGCAGACCGGTTTGTCGTGGCTCGCTTCTTAATAGAATGCATTTACATTCGCACATACCCTGTGTGCAACTGCGTTACGTCAAAATTAAAGTTTACATTATCTTTACGATCGGCTCCCGGCTGACTTCCTTCCAACGAACCCACTGTGAAATTTTAGTGGAACAAGAAAGCGATACTTAGTTTCACGAAAAGCACAAGTCTGTCAATTAAAAAAAAAATCATTTAATTTTGTACATATTCTGGAATGTAATTATCTTATCAATGAACGAATATCTAAAAATATGCTAAAAAGTGTTTTATCATAGTTTTCTCAATACACCTGACGGTATTTGCAACAATTATAATAAGTAGGTCCAACATGTTAATCAGGCTTCTACATGAAATTCTTTTACGAGGCGAAAGAATGGCATTTAGTTTGCACGAAGTTGGGTTGAAATTTTTTTCCACGATTATTAAAACAATTAAACCCGTTATCGTCCCGGTTAGATCGGCCCGGGCTTCTTGGAAAGGGCAGCCGGCAGAGTTTTATGAAGTACGTACCTGCAACGTCCGCGATTAAAATGAGCGCAATGAAACAAACGCGTTCGAAGTCACGAAAGCCATTTACATTGTATACAGACAGGGCGAATTTCGTGACTCCCCGACCGGCCAACAAAACAGCGATGGCCAGTCCTTTTTAAAGTTACAGGATAGATTCAACGAGTATTTATTCGCAATATCCTCATTAAACACAGAGTCAAAAAGAATTTTACAAAGTATTATGAAAAATTAAAAATTTCTATGCAAAAAATCATACAGCCTTAAAAACGTGATAGGAATTTCCACGTGAAGTACATTCTTTTAACTGAAAATTATTTACTTTGCATAAAATTCCTTCGAGTGTTAATCGAAATATCGTGGCAGAGGAACCAGCATCCGTTCCGGCGGACGGGGCTAGCCGAAGGGCGAGGAGGAGGTACGATCTCACGGAAATCGGAAACAACGTTCTAGCCGGTAGTGTCAACAGATTTGCCCCGGATGGTTGCTCGTACACAGAGGAGGGTGTCGAGAGAGGACAGGGATGAGTGGTCAGGAAGGGGTGCAGATCGATCGCGAAGGGAGCGTTCGTTCGCGTTGTCTACCCGTAACGGTTGTGTGTGCGCGCGGGCGCGCGCGTGTGTGTGTGCCGGTTGAGTCAGAACGAGGCAAGGGTGGGCTCACGATCAAATATTAAGTCTTATCTGGCGCCGGTTTACCCAGAAGTCGCCTCCTCCCTTTCCCACCCGTGCTCCCCGTCTCTTTCTCGCCGCGTCTAATTATCCCCGCCAACGACCGTCGGTCCCACAATATATACTGTCCCCCGACCCACCTTCCCCCCGTCTCCCCGTCGCGCCCCCGTACCGCAAACTGGCCACCGTTCACGGTCGCGGGGGCTATTCTCGATCGGTGAAAACCCGCACACGTTGAGTATAGAATACATAAAAGTACCGAGACTCGTTTTCCTCTTTTCCTCCACGATCAACCCTCTCCGGCCACTTCTTACACCACCCACCGACGCGCCGGTCTGGTCTCCTTTTGCCTCTCTCGCGCGCGCTGCTTCGTTCGATCGCCGGACGTTAATAGCCGGCACCCCCCTCGTCCCCGGTTGCCGACCCCCCTCACCCGCGGCGTACTCCGGGGACCGTAATTAACAGAAGGAAAGACGCGGATGGAGCCGATGTAGGTTCATCAAAGGAGGACATTCAGACCGAAGAATTCTAGACCGAAGCGAAACGGTTTCCCGCTCTCATTGACGCGATACTTCTTTTTTAGTCGAACCGTTTTAGGACAGGATTTCATTCTCTTATTCTCATTTCAGCTTAGTACCTGATCCCTCGCCGTAGAAAATTGGCATATCGTACGATTTGTTAATTTCCTAATTAATTTGGAGTAAACGTGAAGTATCATGAAGGTTGATGCCTCTGTGAAAAATTGTTGCTCGAAACTGTATTTCATTCGGCAGCCGAACAACGGAAGATTGTTGAGCGTCAGGTGAGACGGCGGGGGCAGATGAAAGAGAAAAGACGAAGGGTGGACGCGTCCTCGTTAGGCGAAAACGAGGGCGAAAGCGTTTCGAGGATTGCGATTCGATTGAAAATTCTCTCAGGTCCGGCTTCACGGGCTGTATCCTCCGGGGGGGAGGCAGGATTGGTCGGCGCCAGCGGAAAGAAAGTTTTTCCCTAATGACCGAGCCGAAGTGGTTACCGTTAATTTGGACCACCCCCGCGACTCCCCCGGCCACTTCTTCACCGCAGTCTCCCCCTCTCCCTGCCGTTTTTCGTGCACCCGCCACTGTTTATAGGGTGACCCAGAAAAACAATGACGGAGACCGAAACGGAGAGGAGGACTGCGTGGGGGGACGAGGAGGGAAACGCGCGAAGATCGATCACCCGTGGCAACGCGGAGCGTCGGGGATCGACGCCGTTCCACCGATCGTGATCGATCGATATCCCCTGACACCAAGGTCAGCGCCGAAGGCGTTTTGCATAAACTGTCAGGCCACGGAGCTAACCTTCGCGGCCAGGAGTTGCGAAAGATATCAATGATGATATCCGCTGTTCGAAACCCATGGGACATTTCTCTGTAAAAAGGTTTGTAAGTCTAAACTGACGAGTCATGGATTCCCGTTGAAAGATTCTAAAAATCGACGATTGCGGAAGATCATGTAGTCGTCGGAATAAAAGAAATCATGTAATTGAAGCGAAGGTGAATTTTCGTGGAAGACACGAGGAGTCAAGCGAGACGTTGTGATTCTTGGCAGGACAGCCAAGAATCGGGTTTATTATTGTAATGAACGTGGTTGAATGACGATTTGTTAATGCTGGATAGGGCGATCGAGTGAATAACGCTAGCTCATGCCCGCGTTTCTGGCAAATTTTACTGTTTCGAATCATTTTCATGTCACATGTGACAATTCCGTTTGTTACAATGTCGGAGGTAAAAATTTCAGCGACAGTATAAAATTAGCTAAGATGCTGTTCATCGTGCTTGACAGTAGAAAAGTGCAGAAAGCTCAAGATGGATGTCTCATGAAAATAAGAAGTATTTGTATGATAAAAAAAATATAAGCGTTTCTGTTCAACCATTACTCTGTTATCAAATCCGCAGCTTGAATAAAAACTTGAAGGAAAATCAAAATGTATCCAACACTATTAGTAACGATAAAATTCCATCTCGCCTTCTTCCCGTTCTTCTATTTTCGAGCACCGAGTATCGCCTCGCAGAAGCAAGCTTGGATAGCCACAAGCATGCGGGAAAAAAAGAAGTGCGAGGGTGGCTTCTAGTGGTAGAGAAAAAGATAGAAAAAGAGAGAGAGAGAGAGAACAACAGGGTGAGAGCTGCGAGTGGTATATCCAAGAAAGAGAGAGAGAAAGAAAAGGGATGGGTGGCGGTGCCTCTCACATTCTTTTCACCAAGCGAAACGTTGCCGGCGGAGGCAGCAACGAGAGCGTCGCCTATCGATTTTTACTTCTAATGAATTCGAGCTAAAAACCCACCTCTCTGCCCCCAACAACCTACCCCTGCCTTGGTCCTTCGCCACTCTTTCCTTCTCTCTCTCTCTCATTCGCCTCCTTTCTCTCCTCTCTTCCTTGTACTTCGCTACACAGCCACCCCTTGTGCTTAGCCACGCTTCCACCCTCTGTTCCACGAACCACGCCAATCACTGCGCGGCATAATTACACGGTCGAGGTTAGTGTGCGACTCCGGCGAAGTCGTGTTTCTTAGACCTCGTGCACTGCAGTAAAAAAAAAAAAAGAGAGAGAAAAACCGAGAAACCAGGAGGAGGAACGAGGGTGAGGCGAAAGGATAGGGGTGCGGCGAGCGTCTGCTGGCTTAGAACGAGTTTCGCGGGGTTAGAACCGTCGACGGACGGGGATCGACTTCTCTCAACCACCCACCGCCTTTGTTTTGACCGCGCTAATTCCTCAATAAGAAATAAAAGTCTTACCGATACATTCATTAAAGATTATTTCGACTTTAAATTAAATATAAAGTACATGATACTGTGGATTTAATAAAGTTACGAGAATTGAAAATCACGCGCTTCTCTGCATATTCATATTTATAAATGTTACAAGTATGTTAAATCGAACTGGTTTTGAACCATTAACCGGTGACTGGATATCATCGTGCACAGGCTACAAGGTATAAGCCTGAAACGCAGAAGAATTAGTGGCTCGTATAAAAGAATTAATTTCACGCATGGCAAACGATTTTTCTCCGATGGGGAAGGGTTTGTTTAATTTATTTAAATTGGATCAACGGTCCTCGGGCGGAAATGAACGGCATTGAAATCGATCTCGTTGACCATCCCTTCGCGGCGAATAAAAAGAAAAGAGGAAAAGCCCGACCGGTCGTGCTTGCACGCCTCGGGGTGAGAACGGCGCATAATGCGAAACCGGTTTCGAAATCCATCCCTTAAGGAGCCGCTAACTCGTTCGAGTTACCGCGTCGCAATTATCGGTGAAACATCGAAATAGACCATAACCGGACGCGTCGCCGCGGTGTGTGCGTGCACACCGACGGTTGCACACGGGGCGACACTGAACCCCGCGGGACGAGGGAACGTTAATTGAAATGAAACCGTGCGAACGAAATATTCTATGGGGCGAGTTTTATGTTCCTTCCCTGGTATACATACTTCGGGCCCTCCGCGTTCGCTGATTTCATGCAAATCGAATCACTGTCCCACGTTAACGATTATGGCTTTTGCGGGATCCAGACCCGAAGAAACGGGGATACCGATTTTTATCTTTCCCTAAATCAGAAATGTCTGTTTGACGCGGAGAGCGAATTCTTTTTCTTGAGAACAAAAAAAAAAGAAAGTAAAGAATCAATTGTTTCGTAGCAATAAATTGGGACGCGTCGAAATAAACAGTTTCTATTTCGAAGTTTGAGCTTTGTTGACGAACGAGGCGAGTTTGTTTTTGCGAAACACATAACTGGTTTTACATTGACCAGATAAAAAGTTTCGGGAACGAAGTCGTCGTTTCCAATAAAGCTCCGGCCCTCTTGTTTTCTGTTCACCGCGGAATCGTCGATCGTAAAAACGTACAATTAAATATTTCTGTCCACCGAGCCAAAGGTCCCACTTCTTATTTATGGTTTGTTAAACAATCTAGGCATTTACGTCTGTGGCAATACCTCATTACCTGTTTTTCAAATGAAACGCAATCGACAGACACGAATAAGGGAATAAATAGCAAATGTAAAAATTGGACTGTAATAATTGATATTTTTCATTAAAATTCTGAGCCTTATTGGAATACCTTACTGACTGATGATTTTATAAACCTTAGACAGTAGATAGAAAGACATAAAATATTTGATTTACGACTAGTCTTGCATTTAATTTAGCCTCCTATAAAATGAGAAAATATATTGGTAAACGATAGTTTTCCATTAAATTCTAAATTACGTTCTAAACCTATTCTTTAAATATCATTTCGAAGCATTAAAAATATTCCATAGAAATTAGATGGAAATTTGTTCAAATAACAATAAACGTTTACGAGGAGGAATATTAATTTCAATAATCTCGCTTGTCAGTTTCTAATGGAATAGGATTGCGAGGGTTTTTCAGTTATTCAATCCTCTATCGGCGTTTATCAATCAATTCGTGGTTTCACGCGAGCCTCGATGACACGAAACGGAGAACCACCGCCGCACCGTACCGGCAGCGAGTCGCAGTTTAGTTACCATCTCGTGACGGGATACATAACGGTGACCGAATGCGAGGCCTCGACGGCACGCTCGGAACTCGGTAATTATCGTAATTATGGCAATTAAACGGTGTCGCGACGAGCGCGGATTACACGCAGGCCAGACCACGGGTTTCTTCGAACTTCTACACGCCGGCTGATTTGAAAAAGGAGTTCCGAACAATTTTACGAGCCCTGGTATTCGTTACAGTGTGAGCAAAAGAGCCCAATTAACGTGACTCCCTTGATTAAGCTTGAAGAAGACGTTGACTCATTTTTCTGTTTCATGTAACTCGTGGGCTCGTCGTATCAATACACGATGAAACGGTAATACTTTTTCATTATATAAAAGTATAATTATTTTTCAGATTTAATGGACTGTAATATCTATTTTGAAGTTAAAAAGTTTAGTGAAAGAAATACGTGAAATCGTGTGCATTTGAAATAAATCATAGAATGATTAAATGAAAATAGAAACAGGAAAAATGTTTTATAATGGGAGCGAAAAGAAAATAGAATTCGAGAATATTCCAAGATGTAAACACACAATTTCTCGGATATGGAAATAGGAAATTTGCATTGAAATAGGAGTTAGATGCACAGATCGCGTCATCGTTGAAAACTCGTCGAACAATTCAATCTAAAATATAAGTACCCTTTCCCGAAGATCATGTTTCCCTCAAAGCATGCGCAACGTGAACCAACAAGAATTACAAATTGAAATAAATATTTTCTTACACAACAATCCCCTTCTATGAGACAGAGAAAACTGGTTTTTTTTTCAGTACCAAATTGATCAATATCGTTCTGTAATCATTTCTTTGATAATTACGTGGGAGAGATACTATCAGTGAATTTTTAGCCTTTTACTTCTATTTCGCGGGCAAATCATTATATCGTTTTTGGTTCACGGGGGCGTTCACGAATATGTAATCTAAATTTCATGGAACCGCGGTCGAAACGCGAGTCGGACGTTAATCGAGTTTTCCCAGTTCCGTTGGACAACGATGCCAGATAATAGAATTACCGTAGGGTCAGCACTTAATTACCTCGATCTATGCACTCGATAGAAGCGTAACAACGTTACACTTGCATCGAGAACCTGTTTGAAAACAATTATTGAAATCACGACCGATAAACTATCGTGTACATTTTTAATTTATTAAAATTAGAAAACGTAACACCGTTTAGATATTAATTAATGATAAAAGTCCTCGTACATGAATGAAATATAAAAACAGAAAATATTTTCAAGAATAACAAAAGCGTTTCACAAAGAATAGAATAAAGAAAAAAGAAAAAGAATTCTCGACACAGTCGATACTTTCTATTTATAATTTTAATTAGGTTAGGGACTTCGAAGGAGCGAGTAACCCGGTTACCCATTCGGCCTGTTCACCTGGATTTGATATTCCAGTTCCAAGAATCGATTCCCATTCCAGAAGTTAAAATCCATCGGTGGACACGGTATGCTTAAGTAATTGCAACCGGGTGGACATCGGCTGTAACTTGAGGAGAAATGGGGAAGGAATCGACGAGGCGAGGGTTCGCCAACATGTGTGGGCACCGTCCCCGCTGTCAGTGTTTAACGTATTGTTAGAGAGAGATTTGTGGAGGTGGGGATCCGCACCGAATTGTTTATGTTATATCCATCGGGATTTACCGTATTTTCGGATTTGTACCCGGTGCTTGTCGATGCAAATGCGGTAGCCGTTTTATTGGCATTAATGGAAATCAGCATCAATTTCTTCATTCGAGGCTTCATCCATCTGTTTCGTCGAGACGCGTATCTCCGAGCGATAAGCGGGAACATCTGACGATCTGAATGAACGATTTGTACATTAGATTCAGCGAGTAAATTTACAAGTTACTCTCGTATCAAGTACGCGTGGAATTTATTATACATGTATCGATCCCACATTTTTCCGAGAACCCGTGCAATATGGTTTGCGGCTCGAGCACGTGGTTTGTTGCGCGGACGTTAGTCCCGCGTAGACAGTGAACGAGCCGTGCGATAGCCGAGGGTTGGTTAGACGATCGAAACCGATGTCGAAATAATTCCATTTGAAGACGGCAGCCGGATTGCACGACGACGACGGCCCCTGCCTTCCGGGAAGGGCCAATCGATAGTCTCGCGGCTCGACCTGGGCCAGCGTTTACAACCCGATCGAATCCGTGAATGCGAATCGTACGCCTCGTTTCTCCATTGTTATACGCTCTCGTTGCGCTTACGCCTTGCGGCAGGAGTTTATCATAATTAGTGGTTACGGTGTGAGACATCATGGTACAATACGAAGTACAGGCTCGTTTTGAATTTATTGCGCAACAAGCAGAGCTGGCGACGAGATGTGTTACAATATCAATAATTACGACACGGTATATAATTAGTGCGCTTTTCTAATAAGGATATCTACCATTCGCGAGATAAAAAGTATGGTCTAACGTAATGATGATTGGCTCGGAGAAAAATGTAGATCTTGAAAGGGTTAACGACACTGCTGTTGCGAGTCTCAGGGAGGGATTCGTACCGAGACGCAATTTCTTAATTTGCATCTAAAGCGCAAACCGTGGAAATGGGCTGATCGGTTTGAGAGAAGAGATCACGCAGCGGGTGACTCGCGTTGCGTACGCGAGAGTAATCACGTAACCATAGGATAATAACAGGCGGCGCCGGTTCGTTAAAAATTAATGATCTCACCCGTGGCGGGGGAGAGCGCGAGGGGGGGAGGGAGTGAGGTAGGTAGGTAGGGCTGAGCGAGAAAAGTGGAATGAAGACAAAAAGCGTGTAAGAGGAAGGGAGACGGTGAGCTGGTGTCTTGGCTTGCTCGAATGGGACCCCGTGATTTCGTAACTGATTTCACAGCAGAATTGCCAGCCAGACGAGGCCTGGAGTTACACGCACACGCGTTCTCTCTTTGTCGAGACGCCGTGAATTTCGGTGGCTGCGCCCGTTAGCGGTGGTGCGGATTTTCACGCTGCAATTCGCCGGCCTTTGTCTGTGCATCACGGTGAGAAACATTGTAAGAAAGGAGGCAGGGCCAGGGAGGGGTATGGGGGACCCGATCGAACCGATCGAAAACGATTCGAACGGTTCGCAGGCTCCGCTCGGAGCGAAGGTCGACACTCGATATTCTTGCCGATACGCATTGGGACCGATACGGGGCCCCAACAACACCTGCCAACCGCTTTTGTAATCGTTCGCTTGTTCCTTGCCATCTTGGGTTCGATTGAAAAATTCGTTTGATACCTAAATTACTTGTACCGAACTCCTCGTATCGTTTTATTAAGCGCTTCAACAACAGGTTTAATCATTTAATCTCTGAAGATCATTATGAGAGAAGCCCTGTATCATATTTATTATTTCTGAATATGACCTTTTTGATGTTTCTTCATTAATTCTAAAGAAAAATCAAAAAGTAATTGATTTCATAAAAATTAGTAAAATATTTAATTGCAAGGAAGATAGGAAATATTAGAATTTTAATACTTTTAGAATTAGAAAGTATTGAAGTATTAGATGAAATAGAGATTTAGCAGTGCACAGACGAAATGCTGCTATGAAATAAAACATAAGATGAAGCAAATTTCACGTCCATGGCGAGTGAGAGAAGATCAATCGATAGGGAAATACGGTCGAAGGGAATGAGTTGATGTAAGGGAAGAAAAGGTAAAGGAAAACGAGGAGAAGGGGATCAAAAATGCATAGGGGATGTTGTACTCGTAAGTTTAAACCCTCAAAGGGGGATGATGTAGCCCTTTATTATTGTTTGTAACGCATCTACGTACACGGAGGCTATTACCGGACTAAAATAGAAAAAAAAATTCAAACTTTCATGAAATTATATCTTTCAGAAAATAGGATTAGAATTTGTACGATATTATTAATCGTTAAAACGAATACTTTTATATTAAATACATAAATCAAGTTATATTTTAATCAGTTGTTTAAATATAAAAATAAATGTTGCGGCTTCAGAAACGCCTGTCGATCAATTAGTAGAAAGCAAGAAGCAATTAAAGAATAAATGGGGCCGAAAAAGGTGAGGAGACTTTTCTTCGGGGCTTCGAAGCCAAACTTCCCCGAAGCTGACCTCTACAGTCTCTTAATTCGAGGATCAACGTGTCTGTTTACGAAGACTAAGTGCGTGTAGGGGAAATTACAGGGAGCCTTTACCCTTGTCTCCATTTTTTCCTAATACAAACTTTTTTATCCAACGGATAAAAGGATATTAATTTCAAATAAAGGCTGCAAAAGACCTAGCACTTGTCACATTCATCGTATTCATTAGACTATTAAATAATATTTCAAAAATTGATTGCACTTATTTTGACAATTTTCCATTCGAAATATATCTTGCAAGTAGAACGAGATAGGAAATTAGCTTGTCTCGCTGAAAACCGTGACAAAATTATACGACTCTCAATCTCTGTTCGAGCACGGCTGGTAGAAACTTTTGTACGACAGTATACATGCGGTATGTATTTCAATTGCAAATCGATCCCGCTCCTTTGTAGTCAGCCACCTAGCGCGTACCACCTATCTTCGGATACGTGACGAGGAAGGAACAAGCCAGCAGCGTTCGTCCAGCCACGCATCGCGTTCCCAGAAAACGGTTCTAATCTCAGACGTGCCGGAGACACCCGGTGCGGCCGCGGGAAAATCCATAAACTTCTGCTTTCCACCGGGATCGATACGGCACATGAATGATTAATCCGCCGTATCGGCGTGCCGCGCCGCTTTTTATTAAATCCCACGGCTCACACCCTCCTTTCTCTGTCTGCTGGCTCCCTTATTGATACTTCAGACGGCTTGTTTATCGTAACGAAAAACTTAATTACCTCTTCGATTTTTATCGAAAAATTATCATAAAATTATTTATTGTTGGTATACGATTGTGTCTCTCACAATTCCGATTTGCATGAATGTATTATATAAGTGCTTTCAGAAATCAGTTTGGTGAAGTAACGAAAATTGCGAACACTGCTCACAGATTTGTTATCATTAAACGCGACGTTGCGTCAACTATTATGGTAATAAAGACGATACATATTCGGTCGGGCAAGCCAGAAAGAAAGCGAGTCTACCCTAAATTTACTTTGCCCGATTGTCGGCCGAATAACGCAATCTGCCGGAACGAAATAATCCGACGACGACGACGACGACGGCGACGCGTCGCGTCGCGACACATCTTGGACGTCGACGAAATTCGCGAATAAGAGACTTTGCGTAAGCTGTTTACGCGACCGTGACAAATTTTCATTGACAGCCGTGACGCGGGCGTCGCGTCGCGAAACGAGTTAAAGCCACGACTAATTTTTCTGCCGGTGCAACGTGATTCGCGATAAAAATTCAATTTCCACCTCCGCGCGGTCCATTTGCATTATAACCATAATTTTTGTTAGGAGCGGTACGACGACAATATTTCATGGGTTCACTTCGCTAAAGAAGCTTAACATAGAACTTATGTTTGTGTTACAATTACATCAAATGCAATTGCAAAATTTTATTAATTTCAATGATAAACTGTGTTTCATAAAAGAATTTAATTCAGGAAGAGAATATTAAATGGAAAAGGTACTAGTTATTATAAATTGTTTTAAGATTCTTACTTTGTCTAATGAAAAAGTGAATATCCGCTAGTTTTGCTCGCTGCAATCAAGTTAATCGGAAGATTTATTTCTCGTATCGAGTGATTATCTCCGTTTTGTCCAAGTTCAGCGGAAACTTTCAAAATCGCGGCGTTCAGCCGCGTGATGGATCGGCAAAGCGGACAGCTGATTGATTAGTTTCTCACGGGTCATTCGCGCGATCATCCGAAATAAAAGCGGCGAGAATGATCAATGCGCTTCGTCAAACTTTGACCCCTGCGGAATCTTCGATTTAACAATCAGTTCCAACCCTCACCCTTCGTTTTTGCTTTTCGAATCTTGCATCCTCCTCTTGTCAATGATTTTTTGTTATAAATTACAGGACGTCATTCAGGCATGCTGTTATTTGTAAATTGACGTTAATGAGAAGGAGAATAGCTCTTAATTGAATGACACGAGGAGGCGTCGAGTTCCTTTTATGTGTACGATCGATTATTTTAAAAAATTGTTATCATAAGTTCGATACTTAATTTAATTTTTATTAAATAATAATTTTCCTATCTGATATTACTCGGCGAGCTATAGTTCATAAAACCCATGCACATGCATGATGCGCTTTCACAAAAATACAGATTGTTTTACACTAACAGAAGTGTTCATTAATGGCATAATTCAGTTTCCCCTGGTTCTTTTGCATCATTATTGGCTTCCGGCCCTAATGAACATTCGACTCCTGGCTCGATTACGTAAATTGCCGTTTTCAGCAACAAAACTGGTGTTAGTCACTCGATAATGGCGGATAATCGCGGCACAATTAAAGCGTTTCGATCAGATACACAGAATACGTTAAACCGTGTTCCAGCCGTTTAATAACACGCCGGCATGCTAACGTTTCCAATAGATTTTTACCGATTCGAGATACAGATAGTCAATATTTAACAGGCCGCGATAACGCCGGGACGTTAAATGATAAGCTACCGATAGCTGATCAATTGCATCTTTATTCGGGCGCGCAACTTAATCAGATTACGCTTATTTAATTCAAACCCGAACAGGTTTAAATTCCTTCGCTTCTAATTATTTGCTTCGAAATTTCTGAACGTAATAAGTTATTTATGCGACGAACCCAATTTAAAGAAGATGTATATAATATCCTCGGATTGGCCATATCTTTAATGAGTTACGGGCCGATTAATTATATTTGTAACTTTGTGAGCAACGGCCGAGCGCTGCAGGACGCTGGTACGTGTAGCTGGTTAGCGGGACAGGCTTCTCGAAGCGTTTTGTTGGTCGGTGAGGAATTAACGCGATTAAAATCTTATCAGGGGACAGGAGACGCGAGTAGCTGTCGAGATCATTAACTGTCGCGGCAGCGGCCGACTTAATCCTCTTAATTTCCATATAAACGCGGCTCTAAATTCAACGCGAACCGAAAAAAGGAGAAACGACCGGCCGACTGAAAATTACACGGTATTACGTACGGGATTGTACAAAATTGCTTTCATTACATCTGGCGACATTGTAGGGGTTTTTATTTTCGGGAAAGATGAGGCCGTTTCTGGGGATGAGAATTAATGAACTTTACGTACGAGACATTCGGATGGTAAACAAGCAGGGAGAAAAAAAATTATTGCTCGTCACAAAAAACAGATCATTGTTTACGGTACAATTTTCTTATTTTATGTATACGTACATACTATGTACGCATGTTATTATACTATATGTTACGACCAGTATGTAAATGGTTAACGTCGATCTTTAATTCATAAGACGAATTCTTAATTGATTTCTTAATCCAAAATATAGTTATTAAATCCGGCTTTACAATTGCTTATATTAAATTCAGTGATTCCAATTCCTCGGTAGATAGTGAATTTTCATAATTCTATAATTCACCGCATTCCGTTCGTAAATAATTGTTTTCTCCGAAAAGCAGTTTGATGATCCATCAAATCTTGTGACGAGAACCCTATCTAAAGGCTTGGCTCGCTATCAAATCCGGGACTAGTCCACCATTCCAGATCTCACCCGAGGTAAGTGAAAAGCCCCTGGACCGGGCGTGGAACGCGCGGCGAACGATAAATCCGGCCGCGAACTGCTCGACGCGGAATATTTCACCCGCGTAACGTCTCGCGTTAACAACTCATCGAGCGGCGTTACGCGCGCCATTCGAGATTACCGGTGCCAATAACCTTCCAGGTTGATCTATGTACATATGTATGTACACGACCGCGTGCATACACTCCCGTTCATAAGTCACCGGACATTTAACGGAGACTCGAGTAAAATAGAGAACCCCCCGTCGAATTGAATTTCTAACACAATAGATCATTCCCTGCTTACGGAATTTATTAAAACAAACTGGAATTTTATGTTCGATAAATTTATTCATCGATTTATTCAAGACTATCTGATGCAATGAATAAAAAGTAGATCGTCAAACGTGCAATTTCACGATTACTTCAGTGACACAGTTTCTGCCGTGGTAGCTTCTAAATTACATGGCCAGTTCGTGTGTTAAAATTTCTGAACGACGCACCCTGCGTCTCTCAGAGTTATTTCGAGTCGGCGTACTATTACTGATCTGGAATACTGAACAGATTTATAGGCATCTAGTCGCGCCTGTAACTTATGGACAGGAGTGTACGCGCGGATCCGCGGGAGGAACGAAGATACGCGGAGTAAGTAGAAGTAAGCTCGTTTATTGTCGTCCGTGGCGTGGCAAGGAGCTGGGCTCGCTCGGGCCAACAATGAAACCCCGAGAAAAATGATGATCGTCCCCGTGCCTCCGCCATGGCTGAAGCAGTCACCCGATGGGTTTCTTCGCGCGCCGCTTAACGACGATTTCGATCGTTTACGACTTTAATAATTTAGGCGCGGCCCGGCTCGCGAGCCTCGACACGTTTTCGCTCGTAAACCGCGCGACTAAATCCGTATTTATGGGGAAGAGGAGGCAGCAGCCAGTCCCGGTAACCTGGGACCGTCTCCTTCATCCTGCTCGGCTCTCTTACTCCTACGGCAATTTTATAAGCCCGCTCTTTCTCTCATTCCTTTTACCCCTGCCTATTCCTTCATAGTAGACCAGCTCCGACACGGCCTGAATCGCCCGTGGAATCGGGCCGATTTCTGAATTTCGCACGATTTTTGTTCGTCGGGTTCGACTCGTAAACAGACGGTTGTAACGTAAATGTAAATAGTGTACGATTCGAATCGTTATCTCTTTGACGACTTACCGAGGATACGGACGGCAGAACTCATCTACGGCTCCTTCCCTGGTGTCCTATAAAAGAGAAATTTAGAGCATGAGAATTCGACCGAATTCATAAACGTCTGGTTAATTACAAAGAATAATGTGAGCGTGAACGATCAGCTGATTTCATTATTTGACAAGAACATCTTCTTACAAGGTAAGTTTCCATCCGTTATAATTAATGGTGTTATTATTCGGACTTAATACAATCGTGCACAAGATAGAAATATATTTTGCATATTCCTATTACGCGTCTGATTCATTATACCGAACAGAAACGAAAAAGCCTGGAGTGGCGCACGGTACAGGTTACAATTAAAGCGGCATTAATTAATTGTTAGCGCAACAATGCACCCGGTGTCAGGGCGTAGGACGGAGGTGGGAGGGTGGCTCAGGGCCTTCATAAATTTACATGTCTTTCGCCGCGAGAATCATTTTTTACAACCGTTAGGAGAGCCAAGGGAGGCGCGGGGAGAAGTGTCGGACCTACAGCAACGCGCGGCTATATTACGGGTCCCCATGGTGTTGCTCATAATAACCATCGATGTCTCTCCGCGGGCGTAGAACCAGCCCCCGAGCTGCGATCTTGTTATCCACTCGCCCGATTGATTTTGTATTTATTCTTACGTTGAACCACGTTATTGTACAATAAATGAATAAAATTAAATTTCGAGCTGGCTATAATAATTAATATTTCATACTCATACTTCTATGATCTAATTTGACGATTCCGTAAAACAGCCAGCGACGTGCCAAATGTAATATGTATAAAAATATAATTCATAAACGAGATCGATCGAATCGAAAGAAAGGTGCAGGCGTCATCGTATTAAAAGATCATAAGACGAGGCTGATACGTGGGTGCTTGCGCACGAGGGCCGATACATGCGGGTTATTTTTAATGTCGGCCCCGGAGGGTAACCACGGACGGAGCAAAGGAAGAAGAAGAACGCGGTCATAATCGATACAGGTGCTACAGAAATTAATTCGACCGTTCGATCGGCCGCGATAAAACCCGCGGCTGACGAGCCACGATATTTGAGATATTCATTTGTCAGCTGCCGCGGTACCAATCCAGACATAACCGAGGCGTTCCCTTCGCGATCCGATTAGTACCTCGACGCAAGGAGCTAATTAGGTTTCCGTCGTTTCGCGTGCCGATTTGGATTTCGACTTTTCCCCCCCTCGTTCCCGCATCACCCCTCCAGCCACTTACCACCGCTCGGCATCGGGACATATTTTATTTACGATGTCCTGCATTATCATCGGGCCGGACGCGCGCCATTGTGGCCTACGTGCGAGCGAGTATTATTGCGCTTGTGAAACGCGGGAGAAAAAGAGAGAGACGGAGAAGAAATTTACGCGTGGGCGAAACGAGCAACCGAACCGTACAAAGTGGACGTATCTCGCCTCGACTGAAATTAATAAACAGCAACAAATGACCGCCTACGTCCGCCCCTTTCTCCGTCACCGATTTCATCGTTCTGGTAGTCGATCCGTAAAAGATCCCTCCCCTTCCCGCTCTCCCCCATCCCCTATTCCTGGCAACGGTCCCTCTTCGACTCTCTATCTATCTTTCTCTCAGCTTTACTTCGGCCCGTCTTTTTCCGTAGTCCTCGCGGCTTCCTCGGTGCCCGGACCGCCCGCAGTGACCCTACCGGAGAGGCTCCTGGATCCTCCGGTTGGATCATTTGCGCAACGATCGTTACCGATCCCGGGACTCGTGTCGTTAACTCTTCGTGAAACGGTTTTTTTCTTCGGAATTTCCTCAGGAGAGATTTTAGGCATATATATGCGCGCATATTATAAAACTGCGTTCCAATGTTTGCGAGTTTCGAATTGTTAAGGCGAATTGATGGAGGTTCCGATGTTGGGGGCTGTCGTTTTCTGCTCGGGAGGAACGAAACTGGTCGGACGAAAGTATGCGGGCAACAGATTACGTTTACGCGATTAAGAGGTTACAATTATACGTGATACACCGATGTTTCTCATCCGTTTCCGCGGCGTCCCGGCGATCAGGTAAATTGTACGGGAAATCATCGAAAGATTTAGGCGAGCGCTCGGGTAGACGCGAGACAAAGGGTTCGGACAATTCGAAAAAGTGAAAGGGACTGTGAAAGAAGCGGCGGCACGCTATCGAAATCAAACATCGAAGGGCAACCTCGCCTCGAGGCATTTCCCTTTGTGGGACAGAGAACGTGGGCACACGCACGCACGCCGCTGAATAATTAACTTCGCTTTGCCGGCGCCGGTTTTATCGTAATTATCGCGCGCCCTACAGCCTGGCTCGTTCGCTGCCGCTACCGCCGCCGCGCACCGGCTCGGCCACCGATCGATCGTAGATCGCGAAAATGATCGACGCTAGTAGCCGAGGTGTGCCACTTACCACTGCGAATACAAACGACTCGCGTTCTTTCGCCCAGTTCCACGCGTTGCACCTTTCAACCGAATATGAGAGTGTATTGCATCGCCGCATTACTATGTATTTTTAGATTATTATGCAACGACATATTTCTGCCATAATGTATCTGTAGAATTCTACTCGCGCCTTAATTAGCATTTTTAGGTATGCTCGAATCCGACGAAGTAAAGGAGACAGTTATTATATAATCACTAAATCTATTTGGAAGAATTTCTCTCTGTGACCATTTAAGTGAATCAGGAACTTCATAAGAGATGAACGAAAAAATCGACGATACAAGACGCTTATTATGTGACTGTTCAATTTAAAAAAAAAATAGGTTGTTTCTCAGTGGAAATTTTCGCGAGTATTTTTACAACAATAATTGCGACGAGACGTATATTTCAGTCGGCCGAGGCTACCTTACTCTCTATCACCAGGCGAGAGAAAAAACACGATGTCGCGATTGTTTCAATTTTAGAATAACCGAGGAAGGTGGCCAGTTCTACCGATATTTTTAGATTCGCATCCTCTACATCCAACGTTTTATTCAAATTTGACTTAAGGCTTAAATGAATGATATTATTCATCAGATTGTCTCATTAGTAGATACCAAGCGGTTTCACCAATATTTTAATGTGACCCATATTCGAACATTATATTTAATTCTCGTAAATGTATAAAAATCCGGAGACCGTTCATTAAATAAATCCTACCTTCGATGATGAAACAATCTCCTCTAATTTTCACTAAACTGTCCACGGAACAATTTATCAATTTACTGTGAATATAAACCGGGCACATACTGAATTTTTAATGTTATAATTATTGCTAAATACGCGAGCGGGTTTGTTACGCTGATAAAACGTTCGCGTGATGCGGCGAGTATAGGTTTTCACGAAGGCGCGAAGGTGGAATTGCAAAATCGGCTCGCGCGATGCACGCGGACAATCGCTGGGCGTAGAAGCGACTGCCACGGAGCGGAGTCGATTTGCATCGGTAATTACCGCGGCACGCCGTTAATAACTAATTAATGGGAGAGGTCTGAGACGCGTGACGCAATCGCCGCGCTGGTCGCGACTTTTAATTGATCGACGATTAATCACGCTCTTCTATCGTCTTTTCCTTATCGATCCCGCACGGATTTTTATCTCTTTATTTCCAAGTCCCGGCGACTGTGTAATTGCGAAAAACTGTGGATTCCATTGTGCGGAATCAAATGTTTGGCAAACTATGTACCTTGCGGATGAATAGACGTTTCATTTAATATTCAAACAGCAATCTTCTTTTATTTTTTTACTCATCCATTATTAGTAAGAAGAAAATTAAAGATGTATAATTAGATTTGGTATCTAGCAGAAGTATTTTTTAATTTATCACCGCTGATAAAATCTCGGTAAATATGTCAAAACTATAAATTCTTTCGTGTCAAATTGACATACTGTTATGGGAGAGACTGTACGCATTGATAGGCTGACATTTGTTCGTTCGACCGCTACCGTGTACAATGCTGATAGAAAGTTGTGGCAAGATTGATAGAACACATTCTCGCGACGCTTTCTGGTAGCGAGTACGACCTATCGGCAAGAATGATGAATTAATGAATCCCCGTTAAGCCTCAAATTGCTTAATTCAATGGCAGCTTGTTTGAGTAAGCGGTGGGACATCCTTTGCCTGTTCCTTCGGGCGAGAAAACGTCAACGGGAACGTCTTGTTTGATTAAGAATTTCGGGAAGCAAATTTCCACGCGATCAGGGGACGCGAAATGCGTTTCGATTACCCTGAAGCCGGACTCTTCGAGGAATTTCAATATCTAGTGGTACTTCATTACGTAATTTGTAAGAATGCATGGAATCTGATAGACGATTTAGACCTCTTTAATGATATTTAAAACTCGTGAGATGTCGGATTATACGAACGAATTCCGAGAATGCTTCCTTAATTATATAATAGGTACGCATAATTATTGCTGCAATACGGTATAGAATTCTTAGCAAAAACTTTCACTGATGTAATAATGAAGCGTTAATAAGATAACTATTTCCTGCATGTTTCGCCTGACGTTACACATCACAAAAAAGGTACATACAAACACACTAATCTAAATCACATTAATCAGTCGACTGAAAAATGAAGCTATTAATATTGACGTTACTTCGCTACACAAATCAGCTTGATTTAACTATGTTTAATTATGCAGAAAATTATAATTGGAGATGTGTACCAACGAATTACAATGTAGTAAAAAATGATACTCGGCAAACTTTTCTGTCTCCGGACTGATGTAAATAAATGAAGTTTCAAAATAAAATTTATAGAAACACATATCCTTGAATAGTTTATACAAACGTAACTTTAATCACAAGCGTTATGCCTCTCAAGCGCCTCGAACGAAGATCTGTGAGCGCTAGATTTTTGCAGCTGACTGTACGAAGCAATTAGCAGCGCCACGAGAAATTTATAGACAAGCGGGCCTAATGAATACCGATAATTACACCGTTAATTCCCCTTGAAAGTTGTATGAAGATTTATGGGAACTTAAGATTTCCTAAGTGTATACCCAAAATTTTTACAACTCCCCGGCGTCGGTATCCACAAAGCGATCGGACGTCTTTCAGAACGAATGAAATATTGAGATGATCCGTAGAGGAATCAGGGAAATGAGATCACCGTTCTCTACTGTCTCTCGTAATTACGTAAGCAAATCGTCGAGAGAATGAAACGTAAATATCTGCTTCTGATCTCATCGAAAGAAATTTCGAATGCGAAGCAGCAACGAATTAAAATAACTTCTAGCTCGCTAACACATTTTCGAATTGGGAGTAGAAAGATTTATTAAATAGTTCAAGGTTGCTAAGGCAATTCCGACGGACTTCACGCTGGGTGAATCGTCGCTGCCGGAACAACGTCCTTCCGATCGCGTAAAGGTTACATGTCCACGGAAGCTGGCTGATTAATGATCCACAGGATGATAATATTCATTCTACACTCGATAAGCAAATTTATCGTACAGAAGAAACACGATAATTGTTTAATATTATTGCTGATGCCAATTGTGTACAGTTCATTTTTGTAACATACTCTTTCTCCTTAGTAACAGGAATTAATTACGTAAATTAAGAAATAATCTGAATCCTTTGAATTTTATAAAATACGAAAGTATTACTTCTAACGTACAATGAAGTGTGTTCTGAAGAACAATTTATGGAATTGTAATGTAGATAGCAGAGATAATAACACTAAAATTACCTTTAATAACACAATAAACAACCTGAACAACTCTTCCCTATCTTATCACATAAATCAAACTTTCTTATTAGAAGGCACCATAAAAGAGGATCAAACCGAGGAATCTACATCTACAGACATTACATTCGTTCAACAAGGAGTCGAGCCTCCATCCTCGACGAAACCACGATCTACGCGTAGGTATATGAAAACTCGTCGACGAATATTTTCACGAGACACGGCAATAACCAGCGAGAAACTGAGAGTTTGAATTCGTGACTGGCGGGGGCAGGCGTGACTCTTACTGTTTAAAACGAGGTATGCATCTGCACGGTAACGGGCTCCTCTTGCCAGCGTGCCGCGCGTACGTGCGTTGCTCGGTGCTCGGTGCACGGTTTCACTCAGCTGTCCGATAGTCGCGCGCGCGCTTTTACAATTCGCCGATCAACCGGATATCCGTGATCGGTGAAACAATAACGGAAGAAGACGAACCGGACCCGGTGGGTGGCGCTGCCGTCGGCAGCGGCGACGGCGACGGACGGCCACGACGACGACGAGGACGATGACGAGAGGCGTCTCTCGCGCGAACGACACGCACACGTGGTGGGGGCGTCTGCGGCCGCTACGGCAGAACTAAGGGGTTGTTTGCCCCGTTGGGGGGTCTCGAACGGCTACGCCACCCCACCAGCCTTGCTATTTTGCATAGGGCCTGCGCGTCGAAGACGGCATGCACGCACACACGTACACCACCACCCACCCTTCTTCTTCCACTTCTTCTTCTTCTTCTTCGTCTTCTTCCTCTTCTTCTTCTTCTTCTTATTCCAACCTGCAGGGACGCTCCATCTCCTCGAGGATCGTGCCCCGCCGCCTCTCCTCCACCTACCGTCTCAACCCCCCCGAGGCACGGCTGCTTTCGCACGAGGGGTACACTTCGATTTGTCGAATCCGCGGCTCTCCTCGCGAGGGACAGAGACACCCTTCGTTCGTTTTCTTCACCCTCCGCCCGCACCCATCCTTCTTCCCTCCCGTTTCCCATCTTTTTCATCCCCCCCTCCGTCTTCTCTCTCTCTCTCTCTACTCAGTCTTTTTCTCATACCACCCTCCTCCGGTCTCTCTGCTCCTTCTTATTTATCTCGTTGCGCCGTGCCGGCTCAACCTCGTCTCGGTCATTTCCACCATGGAAACGAAGGAAATCTTTGACCTCGGTAAGGAGCACGGCTCGCGAGAGCGGTCCGCTCGTAAATTCGAGATTGCGAGGTCGTTATTTCCCGCGGAGCGACTGTTAAGATCGCCGGAGGGTGAAGTGTTTGTCTTCCGAATATGAGATTAAGCCGGACGGGGCACCGCACCGCGGCGGAAGGAATATTGAATCGGTGATAGCTTCTAATAGGATCGGGAGTAATGAATATAAAATAGGACCAGGTTCTGCTTGCACAATGCTTCGATCCCCGGGTTTAGTCGGCCGCGTGTGTCTGCATTGAATGATTCATAGGAGCGCACGGTCACTCGTGCAATTTTCAAGTTGCCTGTTACGATTTAAATTACCGTTAAACGATACACTTAAAAAAATGCTGGCACCGCGAAACGAGACGGTGTCAGAAATCCTATCCCTGCTAATATATTCGTGAGCGTCTCTATTTCTCACGTCCGCAGCTAACAATCGGAAGTATCCCTAATTCCTCTCGGCGAACATCTCTCGTACCGGAAGCGAGGTTCGCGGAAGTCGCGCGAAAGCCAATCAACGCGGACGGGCTCGGTGCTCGGTGCAAAGGGTTGGCGAACAAGGGTTGGCGAACAGGCTAGTTAACGCCTACGCGCGGTAATTAAGCAAAGCGGGAGAAACGCGGGTCCACGCTCCACCCAGGCTCCTCTGAGTGAGAACAAGAATGGTTAAACCCTCTCTCTGCTGAGAGGGCGACAGGCCGGGCCTCGTCGGAGGCGGGTTGGTTAGCGCATGTATAATTAGCGCGAACAGACAGGAGGGTATTCCCGTCGACTGCGTCGAGGAGGGCAGGGAGGTAGCCGATGGAAGGTGGACGAGGATGAGAGGAACACAGCGAGCCCGGGTGGAGGACAGGGTGGAGCCACCCCGTCGGCGCATGTGCCAGCATCCCTTGGAACCGGAGATATAATGTATTCATAACGTAGCTGCTCGCCATGCAGCGGCCTCCTCCCTCCGAGCCACCCCGCGCGCCGGTGCCTACGTTTCCCTCTCGTTTCATCCCCCGGCGTCGGCCGAGCCCCGTTCCCAGCTCGGCGCCGCGCGGCCTTCCGAGCCTGACGGTCGATTAATTGGCGGATTCTAAGAAACGCGTCACGCTGGAAGGAAATGCCCTCGGACGATATTCGATTCCAGGAAATTCCAAGGTAATTGAATAGGTAGTGGTACTGCGGGGCGCAGACCGAAACGGAAGGAACGTTGATTGCGCCCGGGCCACCGTGCACCTGTTAATTACGTTCGGATGCCTGGGATTGCTCGGTCGCTCCGTTTGTTTCCGTAAATATATCCGGCGACGATTTAAAATAAAAAAACAGAAAGAATTTTATTTCTGATAAAACGAATGGTTGTATCTTCTATGCAACATAAATAGGATTCCATATAATTTGATGTCTACTTTCCCTCCGAGTTATGTCTCTTCTTTAGCTACTGCATCGGATCTCTATCGATTTTACTAATGTTCATCACAAGAACTCTCTTCCCTAGCCTGAACAAATGCGAATGTTCGATCCTATGAGCGGACAAGCAGGTAGCCGCTAAAAGAGCAATAAAAGCTGGCGTCTGTCCAGGTAAACGTGACAGGATCGTCGCCTATCGCACGAGAAAGAAAAGAAGCGCCGCGGTTCGAACGGAGGAAAAAACGACCCTCGAACGTGCGCGGTGTATTTTGGTCCGGATCCTAGATAACCCGGTATGCTTTTCCGGATACTTGAGCACGACACATGTCCCGTCCGTCCGATGCTTTTCCCTTCGAGGGTCCGAGCCGGGGGTTGGAAAAGGAAGCCGCTGCGGGGGAGAGAAGAGCGTTCTGCGGTTTCACCCCCGAGGACACGGTGTCATCAGGCGCAATTAGGGATGAGTCTCGGTCATCAACACGTGTACCAAGCTTTCTCCCCGGACGAGAGTCATACGTGTGCGTGTATATGTATGTATACGATTCCCCCTTCTATCTTCCGCTGCTTTCGCCTATCGCATTATTTCTTTCCTTAATTTCGTTTCATTCCCCTATGACACCGCGAGCCGAGGCACCAGCCTAACCGCTCCCCCCCCCC
>SHCU01000002.1:843474-861762 GCA_004307685.1 Ceratina australensis
CCCTCCTCCGACGTTTCGTCGATTCCCCGAATATAATTATTACTCTAAGTATATTGATGACAAATCAACGACGCGGTGATTAGAATTAGAATTAGCCTCGACAGCGGATAATCGTTCCCCAGGAAGTTTACTGTTTCCAATATTAAAAGCATCTGTTTTGCATGATGAGCAAGGATTAAGCAGGACTTATTAAAACGAATTATGTGATGGTATTATGTGATGGTAAATGGCACTCGGAAAAGTTGCAACTACATACGGGAGTAATTAATCAGATCTAACTGAATGAATCTGATTGGCGCGCATAAGCACTTCTTTCGCTAAAATTTAATTGATAACTTGCCAGTCACTGTTCTTACATTAGTACCTACAGATCATCTTTTTCTCCGTCCCCGCGCGCAGCGCTTATGCATACACTGCCGCTCAAAAGTATGTGGACACTTGCTTAATTCTACCTGAAAAAAGTTACGATATCTTTGGTAAATTTCATTATCATGTATGTATTCCAGTTCGTACAGTGTTGGAGAACATATTTTAATAATAATTTATTAAATATCTCATCGAGAATGATAAAAAATAATTATATCTTCTTCTCATCTACGTATCAACCGCCGCGCTTACCAGTCATGGCAATCTGGTTTTTAATTGTGCCATTATTACATTTCACGATTAATAAGGTTTCACTTAGATTCTAAGATTTCCCACAAATGTTTTTCAGATTTGGGACATCGTTTTCGGACCTGTCGTGATCCCATAGTTTTTGTATGGAATTCAAATCGTGGCAACGCAGTACTAAATTATTAATTTAGTACTGTTAGTGTACATTACATACACATTCGTAATAGAATTTAGTAGCAAATATTTTTTAATAATAAGAGCATACATTATCTGTATATCATAAACTTCATAAACATGGTAAGTGTCCACATACTTTCGAGCGGCAGTATATATGCTACAATATTGATTTTGAAATGCACTGACGATGCAACTTCGCCTAATCACATTCATTGCTGCCGCTGCTGCAAATGTTGCACCTATTTATCCAAAGTGAACTGTTGCACTCGTCGTTAAGAATTAAACGCCGTTCCGTGCAACAAAAATTTAATGATTTCACCACCGTAGGTATTAATGTTTCCCCCTCGCTGGCCAGCGAAATAAATGATAGTGTCCCCGTTCGAGCCGTTTAATTATCGGCCGCGGCGCAGCGACAACTCGCGCGACACTCGCCGGACAATTAACGGGTCCCCGAGTGTTTACAATCTAGCGCTTAGCGAGGCAACCAAGCAAGTGGCAATCAACCGGGACAATTAATGAGCGGCCGCCTCGAACGTTCCCCGGGCTTAAATTCCTTAATTTGAGGCAATTATGCGCGCGGCCCAGTAATTAGCGAGCTCTCGCTCGCTCGAGCGAAGGGCGACGCGGACGTGTCGTTTACACGCCCGTTCGCAACTCGCTGGACATATAAAAAAAGGCGCGAGAGCATATCGGTCTAAATCGAGATTGCGATATAAATAGCTTTTTCGTTTATTCATTATATCAAGCCGAACTTCGCATAATTTTCATTAATGTACCGCTTGACCTTATGGACAGGAGTGCATGTGTGAGTACGTGTTCGCACGTGACAGCCCACGCGCGCGTGCACGAGCAAACAGTTCATCGAGTCGACCGTCGTTCCACCGCTTCTTTCTGTGTCCGCGGTTCTTCACGCATGGTAGAAATTTGGAAAGCTTTCAGTCGTGGGAAGCGGAAGCTACAGATACATAGTGAACTTCTAGAAATAGTTGAATAGTACATGTGTCCACGAGAATCTCGAGCGGGGTTTAAAAATGCGGATGATTGATTTCATAGAATGATTAATTAATGCGAAGTTAGGAACTGGAACAGGAAGCTGTTATTTCAGAGAATACACGATTCATGCCACGTCATCTCATTATCAGAAAAATACAGGGATTAATTCACGCAGAATAGATTATTAAACGCGAGACAGATTCGTAGGAAACGTGATCGACTTTTATGTACGTGGAACGGGTCACGGATTTTCCTATCGGATTGGAGTACGTGAAGAGTATAAGAGGGATATCTAGATTCCTAATTGATAGGAATTTTTTTAGATACAAATTCTATACAAACTGTTCGACATCCGCAATTAAATGATAAAATGATTGCAGCATAAAATTTTATTATGCAGTCTCGTAAAACCCATAGGGCATTTAAATACTGTACCTTCATTCTTCGCGACCGTTTCGTTAACCAATTCAAGCTGGTGTTAGTTACTGGCAGCCGTGGAAAGCCGTAGGCAACGAGATTAAAGCTAACAAACGCGAAGCGCACACATAGGGAACATGTCAGCCTGATACAGTTTGAAATCCGTGTTCGATGCTCGATTACAACGAGCCACGGTTTTTTGTACTGATTCGAATCGCACAACGGTTTTACGAGCGCAGCGCACGCCCGATGACATTAATAGTGGATTCCCGGTCGCTCGTTAATGGCCCGGTTAACCGACTTGAAAATTATGAACGGCCGGATTTGAATTACGATATATAAAAATTTCTCTGAGGCATTCTATCGCTCGAAACGTTCCTTAATTAGCAATGCTTGCATGCGCGAAAGAATTATTAATTCCGTGCACGCGTATTGAATTTGAATTCAAGCACATCAGAGATAGGAAAGTCGTAAGTGATAAAGAAAAAGAAAAATAATTGTATGTTTTGTAAGAATTTCTATACGTCGCAATAATAATTGTAAAGATGTTCATTAAAATTCTTGTAATGCGGTTACCCTGTAGAATTAATATAATTGAGCAGACATTCCTTTCAAGTTAAATTTCAATCATTATTTAATAACATCGACTCTTATGGGACACAATTCGCTTGTCACCAAGCTATTTGAAGTATGTGACCTTATCCTTCATTCATGCTACCGTTCTTGCTGTCCAGTACCGGTCAATGACTTACGACGATGACTTTCCTCCATTTTCAAATGACGAAACGAAATTCTTAATATTTCACGCTGTTTTTCCTAAACAAGAATTCGCCATAATATCGAACAGCCCTTTGACTCTGAATAATGCAATTGATTTCATTTCTGAACCGTAAATTTTTCATACTCACTTAGGTTATGCTGTCATTTATTTTTTAATTCGTCAAGTCTTATAGAAATAAGCTTTAATTTTTGAACTGTGACACAGTGACACACTGAGCAATATTTTATCACTAACTAAAATATTGACGCCTATTACTCGTGATTTTTATTACTCTGATCTTTAAATATACTGCCAGTGCGCTGTTAAGCAAGACAGGATAAAGTTGATTAAATGCATTGGTCACATCACGGGTTATTTGAAGACATTTATTACGGCTAACTGGTATAAAGTAATCAATCAGTCAATATTCAACTGTAGAAAATTAAATTAGTTTTAAGTCGGCCAGGTTCTCGTCAATACCAATAAACTATTTCGATGTGTAGCAATAATATATTCCATATCTACATGTACAACTAATCTTTTCAAACACGTATTGTGCCCCTACTTGTGTCATTTGAAAAATCGGAAGAGAAGCAAGGAACAGAATTAAGAGTGTATGAAAATAAAAAAACGAAGTAGAGGGAGGACTCTCGAATTCGATTGGGATTCTGGAGCGAGGCCGTGGCGCGTCGCGAGGATGACACGCTTTCGGGTTCCACGGAAAGGAATTAGTCACGTGTCGGATCGGCCGTGCCTGCCTGGTTTCCTACTCATTTTATACGCGCGCATAATTTAAATGGTGGCGTAATGAACGGTACGCGTCCGCCGCGGTGTTAATTGACGAGGAGACGATTACGGCATATCGTTGAACAAGACGGTTCGTTAGTCACGATCTGCGTCATTTGCCGCGTTCGAAGGACGGATTCGACGCCTGCGACGGCATAACAAATGAAATGGAATATTCAAAGATCTGTCGTACAGTTTTGGGTTAGCTCAGATTTGTTTCATTTAATCAATTTAAAAAAAAAATACAAATTCTTAACATTCGATGCACATACAATATTTCTATAAAATATTCACAGTTAATGAAATTAGGTAAAACATTTAGTTTGGTTCGATTGATAATTTAGGAAAATTTCATTATGGAGAAAACCTTTTCATCTCATAACTAAATGTTGTACCTGCCTCGTGAACTGTGTCAGTTCCAACTAACTGGTGCAATTACTTATCATTAGAAAGAGAATTTTCCTTATTGAAACGAATTTACATAACCAGATATCGCGTTCATTCACGTAGTCTCATTGGACGCTATCATTCTTGCGAATTCGATCTATCCTGTTTCAGTTTCATATGTATATTCTCGAAACAATGTTCAATTATCTGTTCCAGTTAACGCGGAAACCTCTAGGCATATAAATAACATTGAATGATGTTCTGTTCGCGTACAACGGCCTGATTAATGCCGGCAAAAAATAAGCAGCCTCAGTTGAATAATGGTACAAGATAGAGTGGACTGGAATTCGGGAACAAGAGAACACACGGCCGGCAGCGGGGGTGTTGGCAATAATAATTTAAAAATAGAGGCGGGCTCGTACCGGTCGCGACGAACGATGCCGAAGGAAATAATAATAATAATCTCTGAAATTAAGCTGAGCTTCAGAACAGCGCGCGTCGAAGACGAAGAAACGGAGAGGAGGGAGAGAGAGAAAGAGAGGTGCAGGGAGGGAGAAACGGAGGGAGGAAAGTTCGGGCTGGCTCTGGCAAATTCGAAATGTTTCGCAACAGGTGTTGCGGAAATTTGGTACGTCCGCGGGTGAAACTTAAGCCGTCGCGCAATCGTGTAACGCGCAGGGAAGACACTTGTTGCCAACAAGTCCGAAATCCACCCTACCTAACCTGAATCTATATCAGAAAAAAAAGTGCGTTACAAATAATTCTGTCGCTACTTGTTCGACAAGAACTAAGAAGAATACAGTAGAATACAGTAGAATTTTTCCCTGCACAAATCTGAATGGCGCAAGGAAGGACTCGATCAATTAGATTGATGGTTTATCATTTCATGCAAAAATAGAAAATTCAAAACAAATTCATGCATCGCAACACTGGTTGAATAACTACAAAAAGTATAAAAACTGTTCGCTCTATGTGATCCCTCTGCATTCGATTGTTAATTGTGCAACGATGCAGGGACATTGTAACGATTCAGAATGAAACGTTTCCGCACGCCCAAAACGGCGCGCAACTGTCTTTCCCACAGGGATCGTTCACGCGTGAAAAGCTGAACGCCGATATAATTGGCAGCCGTTAATCAGGCTTGTGCAACTTATTGTTAGCATTAAAATCATTTACACCCGAGATGTTGCGAACCGCACAATGGAAATTTTATTTCTGTGTCATTTAGCATACCGGCACACTCTCTTATTCTCTTATATTGTGAATAACATTTTACCGGATATTGTAACTCCGTATTGTTTCACTATCTATATTGACATTAACTAAAATATATAATTAAAGATTTTCTTTACAATCTCTCATCTGACCTGATATTCAAGTGAATAAAAATTGTTACTCTTTCGTTCCGAAACTCAATTGTATCCAAAAAGCCACAGAACGCGAAAAAATATCTTGGACTATAAATATAAGGTAACAAATAAATAGAATCGCGGTACATAATATGTGCAGTTTCTTTAAATAAAGAGAGAAAAGCGTTTGTGAAAGTATGACTCAAGGATAAATAAAAGAGCGTTCTCGGTGAGCGTTGTTAAAATATCTGAGTGGAAACAGAGAACCCCGAAGAATGCGTGCGTGCGTCAGTCCGGCTGAATGGCGCCCACGAGTGTGTTTGCTCGTGAACGGGTGCGCGGGGGTAACTATCCTTGGGGTTGGTCAGTGACGAGGGCAGAATTTTAGAGAGAATTTCTTGGGAATAAGAGGCATGAATACATCAATCATCTGTCTGATAAGAAACATTTTATGCAAGATGAATACGTATCATATGATTTGCATCGTTGCAGTATTCCTTTTACCTTGCGAATAGGACGCTGCATTTTTCTTCTACCCCGATAATTCTAACTGTAGATCTACTAAGTTAATTAAATAATTGATTGAAGGATTTCTTTCAGCGAGTTAATTCAAGGTTTCTAAATACTGTCATTGCTTAAAAAAAAGAAACCAGTGCAGTCCCAATTAGATACCGTAGCAGCCGGTACTTAAGTTGTCAGTTAAGAACAGCGTCGTGTGTCATAGACGAATTACATTTTCGATAAATGCTTTTAATAAACGTGTTCTGCTCCGGATTCGTGGGAATCCGTAGTCGTATCTCCTCTTCGGAATTACGCAACGCGGACCCGAGCACGCGGCACGGCGGCTCTCTCGTGAAAACGTTCCTGCCGGAAGTGCGTACTTTAATTAAACGTCGTTTCCTGTCAGTCACCAGCTCGGCCGGTTTTACGGAGCGGAGCGCGTACGCGATTAGAACTAGAAATTTCGTCTCTTCGACGTGGACCGACCCGAGTACACCGGTCCGACGATTATCCGTATACGCTTGTTTATTTTTACAATAGTGCGGGAATTACGTTAGCCGGTCTTTACGACGGTTAGTGTACCGGGAAAATTTCTGGCAACCGGACATTAGCTGACGCTCCGCCAACTAAACGCCGTACTGTTCCTACGTGCCTCTGTGTACGTACAGTACATATGTACTTGGACTATTCATTCAAGACCGGCGTTGCTAGTATTTTCGTATCGCGGCGAGCTTTCGGCGGATTCGACGTCTCGCATTTTCCTGTTAATCGCGCGTCGAACGCACACGAGCCGACTTCGTACCGCCTGTTTAATCGCGAGCTGCGGTTTCAGCCCGATTCGTCACGTCTAAATTAGCTGCAAATTAATTCGAATTTTTCCTTGAATTATCAAATCATTTGATCGAAAGAATGTAACCTATGTTAGATGAATACCTACGTATTGTTAAGCTGAATTAAAAATATTGTGTTCGCTTCAATACATGTGCTTACCAGGAACGTCGTGTCGCGAATAGAAGTCGACGTGGGAGTTCGAGCAGTTTACGAACCGAGGGTGGGTCAGTGGGTCTCTCGCCGCATTCAGGAACGCGCACAAGGTCGCAACTTTTTACTCCCCTGGTCCTCACGCGGGTTGGTGACTCATCGTTGGCAACCCCTCGATTAACCTCGGGAAACGAAATATACCTTCGCGATTCCTCTCGGGCGTAACCCCCATCCGATTCGTTGACTAGGCACGGCACTCGGTTCGTTGATCTCACCCTCGAACGCTAATGTAAACACGTCTAACCCGGGCACAATGTATCGCCAGACACAGCTGTCAGTGAACCACACAAAACACGTGAAACACGTTTATAGATAGGTAAAAACTATCGTTACGTTATACCGACTACTTTTTGTTAACGATATCCTTAAACCCGAAACTAATCTCAGTTTCACTGTGTATATTCGCAGCGCACATCGAACGTTGCGCGTTCGTCACGTCTCCGGTGAAAAAAAATTTCGAGGCCAACGACCGAGAGCACGATTTTACGAGATTTCACTGTACACGTCTACGTCTAACACTAGAAGACACTGATTACCTCTTCTGTTAACGGCCGGTTGAATCGAAAAGAATTTGTCCAAATACCGGTGGGACCGAAGTCTGCGAACAGTTTTATATTTAGAAGGGGGAAACACGTTCGCCGGTACGTGTGCGCGCACGTTTAGGTTTAGAGGACACCGGCTGAAAGGCGCAACGTCATATGGGGTAAAAGCCGTTGGCCTAGGTCAGGATCACCACGTGATGACTACATACGATGACGTGGATCGATGCTCGTTCTCCGATTCAGGGTCGGGGCGAACCCGTCTTACTCTCGCCGTTCCGGTTTCTCGCCTAATTCTACTGGAGACCACGAGAACAATCAAGCGGTTCACCCGTTCACTCGTCACTTTCCCAGTTCCTCGTTAACATCGTCCACGCGGATATTGCTTAACTCCCTATCGACGAATTTAACATTAATAAAAACGAAACGAACACGTAAGGTCGCTTCTGTTGTTTACACCGTAAAGATGTCGACGCGAAGTAGTCGCTACGCGATGAACAGGAAGCGGACAGAAACCGTCGCGGGCGCGGAACGAATCGCGGATTCCCGGTAAAAGTCGCGGCCGATATCCTGGTTCGCGATATCACGGCGTTCGACTCTCACGTGGCGATTTGGTCCAAGCCCTCGTCGTCGGTGACCACTTCCTCGAGGTTCCGGCCAATCAGCGGTGAGCCAGGATACCCCGAGCGTGACGATCGTGCCCGTTCGCCGGGTTTCGGCCGCGCTCGGTAGCGGTCCGTCCTCGTCTATCGCTCACGTGTGCCGCGTGGCCGACAATGTACGGTCCGTGACTACTCGGTTTTCGGTGCTCCGCTGCTACTACCGTGGCTTCCTCGTAGCCGTTCGCGTCTGTCCCTCGCGCCCACTACCGCTCTCGTTTGTCCGTCGACGACGCTACGTCGGCGCGCACGATACCAACCGGCAGGTCGTCCCAGTCCCGTCGAGCCTCTCGGCGATGAGGACCGCGTGGACCGGGGCTCCAGGACAATCCGGCGCGTCCACGTCCTGGCACACACGCGCGGTCACGAACACACCACCAGCTCTTCCTGGTTTCCACGCGTGAAACCACGCGCTGCCTTCGCGTCGAGCGTGCGCCTCGTCCAGCGTCCGACACGATACTACCTCTCTCCCCTTCCGCTCTTTCTTTCTCACTCTCCCTACGCCCCCTCCACGGACGCGGCTCTAGCTCCGTCTCGTTCTGGCCGCGATTTCTGCCTCGAGTGCGGCCGCGACGACGCGAGGAGAGCGCGGCTCGTTAAACAAACGCCGTGATGATGACGTCACGAATCCCGCGGTTCCGTCGAAAAGTCGACGGGGAAAACGATCCCCGCGTCGCGCAGGACGCCTGCTCGACTTCGCTCGGGCTGAAGTGAGTCTGGCTCGGATCGTCCGATTCTACTTACAGTCGGACTATTCGGCGGAAACATCCGTTCAGCCAGCGGGCGCATCGCTCGTTTTGAGCATCCGGTGGTCGCTTAATTGGAAACTTTTGCGCAGATCTTCTTTGCCGCGTATTTATAGAACCGCGGGACCGAACGATCTCTCGCTAACGGACTCGCTCCAATTAATTGGCATACATCGACTTTCGCCCTGATCGTCATTTTCTAGGTTCTCTGAGCCCTTATATAAAAATAATGATTTGTTTCTTAAACTTCTGGTACAGACCTTTCAACTCATGCAACCTTAAATGACAGTCTATTACAGTCTATTTAACACAGTCTATTTAATCGCATTCAGACAAAAGAATGTACTAGTATTGTACCCTTATACACTTGGGCTCTTATTAAATGAAATCATTTTATGAAAAAACGCTTATTTTCCCTATGGTTGATGGGTCCATTAACAGGCCACAAGGACACAATTCGAACGAATTTATAAAACAATGTGTCACATTAAACGCGGACAGGTTTTCGTTTTCAATGGATAAACGGCGTGATCTCTATATTTATACTGGACGTGGAACGCTAAAGCTCTGTGGCGTTTGTTAAACAAACATCTCGATGACATCAGAAAGCATCGGGACATCGAAAATCGCTTGTCGCCATTAGCGACAGTCCGTTCCATCCTCGATTCATTTTCTCTATCCGATTATATATTGTCACTAGCCATGTTGATAGCTTTGACAAATCACTTTTGTAACAAATTTTTACATAACCTAGCGTTTTGATTAATTAACAATATTCAAATTACTTAGAAATTTTTTTTACCACGAAAATGTGTCATCATTTATGTTGTATCGTATTAATTTATTTATTTCAAGCGACCTTCTGACTTATTGAAACAATAATTACAGATTAACCATATTGGAAAACGTGACATTTAACCACTGACGTGGTAATCAAAAACCGATCGATGTCACAGTGCAAACTTTAAGGATAATCGTCAGTTCCGTTTCATTATGTGTTGTTATCAGACTGGTTAAATCGATGTTCGAGCAGGTATAAAGCAATTCATTGACACAAATACCGGTGCCGCCGTTTTTATTACCACCGTTGTGTTGCGACACGGGGCAGCTCTATAAACGATCCTTTCTTGTCATACGTTTTTCCCCGTGATCAACCAACTGCCTACGTCGGTGTTGGTATAACCGCTAATTAAACAAAACGCCTCGATGACGTCAAGAGAATAGTGCGAGATCAACGAAAATCTTGACGAACGACTAGAATAGCATTAATCCTTCGTTTCGTTCGAATGTCACGAACACTACGATCTAATTTTCTTTTAAGTATAGAAATTAATGTATATTTCTTAGTTTCAGTTTGTAATTAAAAAACGATCTCCAGATTCCATAAATAAAATCAATTTGGGTTGATACTAAGTTTTGAGAGAGCTGAAGCTTGTAAGCGTTCACCGGTTAAGGTCAAGTTCTAGGTCAATAACTCTTTGGCTTTCACGCGGGAACACGTAATCGCGTCAACGTCCAGCGAAACATCAACGAAAGAAGCGTCGCCGGATGTTCGCATTCCCACAGATTCCATCGGTTCCACCGAAAACCGAGCGAATCCTTTTTTTATTTTACGCGTAAATAATCGCCGCAGCACGCAACCGCCGCTATTCGACTCTCGGGACTGAGGGGTCGAGGAGGAAAGGCATTCATTAAACAAACGCATCGATATGACGTCAAGAATAACCGCGCTCCCCTTCAAGAGTACTCGTGTAATTCGCGCCTGAGAATATTATTGATTCTCTCAGCTCGTTCATGCACGCGTTATCGACTACTTTTTAGGATTCCACGGAATGTAGACTGTTTCACAAATAAATAAAATGTAATTCAAACACGATTTGCCGATGCTTATGTATATCTAACGTGTCCAACCTTTTTCAAGATCGGGAATAATTCTGACATACTTGTTTTAACTCTCTGCACTCAATAGGTTAGATTATAGGATAGATTCAGGGTCACTGTCAGCTTTGTAAAATGAATTAAAAAATTGTTGAAGGAAAATTATTCTTTCGTAAATTTTATACATTTATATATTTTATATGCGAAATCATTTTAAGTTAGCTGTAAGAAATTCAGCAAATATTTGTGGAAAAATTCTTCGAACGTGAAGGGTTAATATGTATTGCCAAGCTATTTATATATTATTAAATAAAAAATTTTTGTTTAGTTAAATCGATAGAATCGATAAATTCGGATAATGATAGTGGAATTTTACGTGAACTAGGTGAAAATTCAAAGTAATTGAAAGTTGTCGAGACGACTCCGCGGAAAAGGATAGGAAGAGACGGGGCCGTGGGTGGTCCGACTCGTAACGCCCGTAGCTACTTGGAAATGGATTTCGCCGCGTCTACCGCTATTTAAAGATGAAGCGTGCGACGCGCGAGCCCTAGCCCCTTTTTGTTCCACTCTCTTCTTTTTTATTCCGCTCTCCGCCCGCCTGCATCTACCCGCGCACGTGACTCGCGGATGGAAAACGTCGTGCATGCGATAATATAATCAATGAAACGAAACGTTACCAAGTACACTGTGTTTATTCCTTAATGCATTGTGACAATAGTAACCGTAGGGCAGCGAATCAATTGTGAATTACAATTGAATGACGCGATCGAATCTCTAAAATGTAATACCTTTTGGATAACCTTCCGGCAGGTTATATATAGAATTTTAATAAACATAGAAACATCGTAAAATCCGTAGCACGCTGCTCTGTTTTATTAGTTACATGAGCGTAAGCTACGTGCACGAAGATCAAAGTCTATGATCAAAATTTCACCTTTTATACCTTCATTTACAGCTGATCTACTTCCTCATGTATATTTGCAAGCAGAAAGATTAATATGCCTCTCAATGGGTCTCCTTTTATTACATTTAACTGAATCACACTTTGTTTCATATAACGCGCTCTTATCAGAGTTACTTATTATTATCATAAGTGAATGGTAACAGTGTATCACAAATTATTAAAAATTTCTGTTGTTCCAAAAAAAAAATCATACATTCCAACACATGTAAAGAATTCTAATGTCACATAGTCCCTTATTTCAACGTTATTGAATAATACACCGTTTCCTGCTATCCGCATAACTTAGCTTTACAATCAAATTATGTGGACGTCGAGAGGAGTCAATCGTCTACAAGGATTTTTCTCGAAAAAAGCTCGAACGCGGGATTAAATTACACGGCGGTTGTGCCCCGTCAGAAATTTTCCCCAAGCGACAAGCCAAGCTCTACGCGCTAGTCTCCGCGATTCTCGGTTACGCATCGTCGGCTCTCACGCGAGTTATTACCATTCCCGCGGCCTGACCGCATAATTATTTTCAATAAATTGAACGACGGAGGGGTGGCGGGACCCGGGGGGCAAAAGTGGTCGATTAATTACAGTCGAAGCGCGAAATATTCGTTGCTCGAAATATCCGGCGTGCCCTAAATACCTTCCGCCGTTCGCCTGGGCAGCGTCAGGTATCGCGCGAGTAATTATTTTGAATAAATGGTCGGAGCCCTCCTACGCCATGCCGTATGGTTTGCTCGATCGAAACTCGTCGCCACGGTGCTCGCAGCAGCGTTTAACGTCGAACCGCGAAACATTTACGAACCGAAATAACCGACCCGTTCGCGTCACGTACGGCCACGCTCGTTTCTAACTTCTCATTGTTTTTCTTAGATCGCAAGGTCGGACCCGTGGTGCAGAACGAACGATACCGTGGCAACTTTTAATTCTGCCTGAACCAATTTTCAATTTTTTTTTATTAAAATAGCCCATCTGGAATTACTTACGATTTTTCGAATCTACGCAAAACGAATGAGCCAGAGGATGGCAGTACATGCACAGACTGTTTTCCCTAATAAGGATAATAAATAACATACTATATTACAATTAAATTATTGTATTTCCTATAAATTGTGACGTATATTTTTCAATTCATCTTCAGCGCCTCACACTTTGTCACCCAAGTAGAAAATTGCTACGTAAACCCCGAAAAGGGAAGTATCAACGGTGAACGGGAAGAGTCGGGTTGAAAGGGTTAAGGCGCGGGGCGAACGGTGGTGATTAACCCGGCGAGGGGGCGAGAGAGAAAGAAAAACGGTAAGGGAGAAAAGTTCGATCCGGTTTGGTACGGCGGGTAATTTGACCGAGCGCGGGGCGAATTAGCGACAGCGGCGAGTTTTCGCTCGTCTAAGGAGAGCGCGTAGGAGGAGATACACCCCTCCCCGTGCTATAAACGTTCGGTTCAGAATTAGCGTGGCCGGCACATGCTAAACATTCAATAAAGCGCTCGAAAGCCGTCCGGAATAATCGTAATCATAAATAATCGGGCCTAAATATACGTCGAGCCGCGCGGTAATGCCCGTGAAGCCTCGCTCGCGTACCAACTGCTGTCCGCGGAACCGTTAAAGCGCGAGCGGAAATCGGACGATCGCCTCTAATTTTTTTATATTTTTTTTCCCTTGCGTTAGATTGTCAAACGCGCGCGCGCGTCGTTCGTTGCTACGGTATTTTGTAAAAAGGTAAATAGCGGGCTGGGACAACTTGGCCGCGTAATGAATCGGTAATACGGCCGACGGCGAACGCCGGTTGCAGGAAATGACGAGGCGAGTCGTCAGCGATCGACAGGCATTGAAAACGAACACTGGCCACTCGCGTGCAAACGCGACAGAAATTAGATTACACGCGTCTTACCCTTTTTGCCGTCAGCTTTCGCGGATGCTTTTTCTCGTCTCGCTGTTCGATGAGCGGTGCGAGATCCTAGGAATGCGGCTTCTTGCTCGAGTTTGTTTCAGATTATACTGTACCGCGGTGATTTGTAAAGCCTTCACAACCGTGAAGGTTTCTTTCGGTAACAGGTTTACATTTGAGTACGCGCCTAAGTGGGCATTAGTCACGTTTATTGGAATGTACCATAGAAAGACTGACTTAATTCATTTCGCTCTTTCTATCTAACCCTAAATAAAATAAGAACGCTGCACTCGTTTAGATATCAACTTCTCGTATTTGCATTATCCTAATTATTTCAAAAAATATTGCAAGTTTACATATAATAGTAACTTCTATCGTTTAATCCCTCTTACAGATTTTAACCAATTTTTCGCTTTTCTAAATAGGTCAAACGCAGAGCAGCACGTGCGAATCGAGAGCAGCGATCTCCTTGGACAATGCGTACAGAGAGTAATGAAAAGGCTCGTTACGGGTGATCGAAGCAAAGTCGCTCGAAGAGGAGGCGGCAGCCTTGACGGTTCGTCATATGTTTAACTAAGCTTGGCCGCGATCGTCATTAGTACGCAATAATGGTTAATGGCTAGGTTTAAAGCCTGTTCATCTCGGGTGCAGAGCGACGACGCCACGTTCGCCTCTCGTTGCGCAGAAACGGACATATGGTCGGCTGGCTCGGCCGATTAGACACATTTGCATCACAATGCCCCGAAGTCTGCCCGTCCGCGGCCCCGCTCCGGGCCTCCGCGTGGCTCACTCTTGCCTCTTTGTCTATCGCCTCTCCCTCGTCGCTTTATTACGCGCACGTAAGTACGTGCACGGGGTGTAGCCCGCGCCCCATGGCATAATGGCACTTAACAGGGCCTACCGGGAAAGAGAAGCAACGAGAGACAGGGACCGACGAGTCAGGGTAAAAAGTGTCGCAGCTTTCGGTTACCCGTTTGTTTACGCGTACCCTTTAAACCGTGTTCATCGAGGTTCAACAGCTTCGAGAGATCTCGACTAAGTCCTGCGGGTAGCTACCTCGGAAGTGGATGAGCTCGATTACGAAATCGTTTCTAACGCCAACGATCCGTCGAGCGCTTGCTGACAACCGGCTCGACGATCTTGGGAACCGTATAACGTATTAGTTGGGTATTTTAATAACAAATAATCCATAGTTAAGAGACACAATCGTGTTTAATGCATCCTGTTTTATTATTAGCCGAAGACTGCACGAATTTTTTGGCGTACGTTCAAAATCGCGTTGGTTTACGCGTTACGCAGAAAATACGAGAGCGAAACTTAACGCTTTTAATTAAATATTGTAACGTGACCGACTCTGCGAGCCTGATTCATCTATTACGCCGGAATTCCACGACATGGGGGACACCGTTTTTCAAAATTACGCATCCGGTCACGCTACACTCGTTCCAAATTGCTGAACATATTATCCAACGCGTTGCGTCAATGACTTTATCGCTCGGTTAAGAATGCTTCTAACAAATTACGAAACGAGCTGCACGCGACTCAATTAATAAATCCCTTCCTCCTTATCTGTGCCGGGACAGATGACGGAAACTGCGAGACGTGCAGTAATAGGAAGCGGGAGAGACGACCGCGGCCGGGCGCGTTTTAATCGCCCGTGCGAGCGCCTCGCGAGAACGCAGCGAATTATGTAAGCGGTTCGCGTTCCTTTAAAGATTTATGACTGAATGGAAGGATCAGCGTGAATTATTAGCGTCGGATACAAAGAAGATTATGGCACGCCGCGGAACCGCCGTTGCGGATAATGCCACCAACGCGCTTATCTCTCAACCGTGTTTATTCTAGAGTATTTGGTTAGCTAATTGCTTTCATTTACGAGCACAATTATCGTATTCAAATCTGAACAAACAGAATTTGAATTAATAACACAATGCTGTTCACTTGGATAGCCTCGAATGACCCATGTTATGGTATTATATTGTAGGAAATCATGCGTAATGCACAATTGTTGTAAATATTTCTTCCGTAAAGCGTCGGCTAATTGTGACTGAACACTGTGGCTGTTTACGTGAAATCCAGAAGCTTGTTACAGTTCGAACAATAACATATCTTCCAAGAGTACATCAATATAATGTCATCCACAAATTTATAAAAAAATTAAAAAGAGAACTTCACGTGCTCAAAGCTCTTATAAGTAATTATCAAGCAAGAATTCTCTCCAACATTATTATCTCTGACATAAACTTAATAAACTAATCAATTCTTATCGAAGTCTATTCACAAACAGTATCTCTTGTTTACACTTATTTCTACACCTCACCCTCATATCCTAACATACCTCTAAAACGCTACCTCAATTCTTAATAAAAAAAAAAAACATTTCCTTTTTATTAAAAAATAGCACGTCATCCTCATTAGCAGAACAGGATAGAAAAGCGAAGGATCGTGTTACCCCTAACGAAGCAGCGAATCGTTTTACGTGGAGGCAGGAATTAATGAGAGCCGAATAATACCGCGAAACGGGAGTAACTTTCGTTTCTAGCGTCGTCTTCTTCGCATCGATCACGCCGCCCTATAAAAGTGACGACGAGCCGTTCCGTTTCCAACCTCGTCCCCTGCCCCGCGGTACCCGGCGGAGAGGGTCGTTCTCGCTCGCCGCCAGTCCGATAGGTCTACGGACTAACCTCGAGTTAGAAATTAATTAGAAAAGTGCGGAGAGACGGCCCTAGATACGAGGAGAGGCTGGGCAGGGTGCAGGCAATCAACGGCCAGATGAATTAATGGCCACGCCAACTACCCCTCAGAGATGCGGTAAGGAGAGTACTCGGCTCCTAAATAGCCGTTCCGCTGCTGTTCAAGCACTGTGGCTTTCCTTTAAAAGCACTGAACAGTGTGCGTGCAGTTTATAAAAACAAATTACTTGAAACGTCTAGTTAATAAAACAATAAAAAATGGCATATCGCTTTCATGTATGAAATATAAATTAGTGATTGTTACCTAAATTTTATTTTACAGAAAGTTGCAATAAATTTTATATCCAATTATTACAGACAAGAGATTCAAAGCTTAATAAATAGGAGTATTGTCATCAATACTGTATTATTATTACCATTCTCTAATTCTAAGACCTTTCGAAGTACCAATCTCTTATTTCACATTTTCTGAACCTGTCAGCCGATTTTCTGCTGGGGATTCCACGGTTTCACCGGAGAAATACAATGAACAGTTTTAGCCGATGCTGCTCGAGCACCACGATTGTTCATGCTCGTTCAAGAGCGATTAAGAATAGTCCCTAAGATTAGAGTGCGCGTCGAAGACGATGGGGTAGGTCTTTTTAAAGACGTGCACGCATCGCGGAGCTCTTTGTCCTTTCGTTCTAAGGCTTTCGGTTTCTTATATTATACGTAAGTTCATCTCTTTAATTGCGAGCTGAAGGACTAATATCAGGCTAGTAATAAAATGGAACAACGTTTAGAAGATATTAACTAAACTGTTATAAATTTTTGCAAATTTCAATAAATTATTGTAATTAATTGGGCCGAGAACAGGTACGCGTATAAACAGGCCATATGGCTTTAATTTTTCATTACTGGTCAACCTGAGAACGTGTCATCAAATTCCTCGAGTACAAACTGTCGAGTAACCGGAGAAATTCTCAGTATTCGCTTAGTTAGAGAACTCGGGGCATGGAATTACGTACGTTGGCCCACCTGTACGTTCGACTTAAACGTAAGGTAAGTGCCGGTTACGCGGTACTCGCGGCACAATCCAACCGAGGGGGTTAATGCTCGGAATGGTCCCTCAATATTTCATGGATAATTTCTCCCCTCGGGAAGCGATGCCATGAGCCCCGGAAGCCATCGTAACGCCGTACGGGAATAAGGAGCAGTCCGAATCCTCGCGTGTCCCGTACGTTGGCCCCTCGGACAAAACCCCGTATCCAGGGGTGCTGGTTAATTCATTGTTAAGCAACGTCCGAACGCGCTTAATGCGGTCCCATGTACGTCGCCAACGGACACCGGTTTTCCGTTTCGACGCCTTCGGCTTAACCGACGATGCAAAGTCGCGGATGCACTGATGAGAACATGCTATTCTAATGCGTACACGATCTCGAAGCAACGTTTAGGATCTTGTTAATTTAATTTGAAAATCGACGTTTTAACCTACTGCGCTCAAGACATAACTTAGGGTCATTTAGGAAAATAATCAAATTATTTACACATAATTAATATTAATTTGTTTAATTAATAATTTCTGCGTATTTAAATTGTTCCGAAAAGGATGTCAGAATTTTCAGAAGAATTTTGCGATTATTTTGTTTTACTGACGGTACATAGGTTTCAACTGTAACTGGCTTGATGATAGACGTGTTAACAAGCCGGGATCGCGGCTCCCACGAACTGTTCGCCGTTTTCAACGCAACGAAAAATCTCGTTCGTCGATCTCCGAGCGATCGAAGATCATCCTCCGGGTTTTCTCCCTTTCTCCCTCAGCGGCCCCTCATTTTCTCCGGGATTAATCGATTTTAGTCACGAGCCGCGTGTGCACACGGATCCGCAAGAACGGAACACCTAGCAGCTGCCCTTCGAAAACGAACGGCACGT
>SHCU01000002.1:861783-879720 GCA_004307685.1 Ceratina australensis
GATTTTAGTCACGAGCCGCGTGTGCACGCGGATCCGCAAGAACGGAACACCTAGCAGCTGCCCTTCGAAAACGAACGGCACGTACGGAGAGCCAGCGCGGCGAGAAACCGAGATTGTAAAAGCGTTTATAGCGCAGCTTCCCACCTCGGGGCGCCTCTCTCGCTTCTGATCTGCATAAAAATAGGGGTACCGAGCGGGTCCGCGGGGTAAGGCACGGGGGAAGACGTGACAGACCAGGGGTAAAGGGGGAGGAGAGCGGCGCGGAGGTGGGGGAGAGATGCTTAATACGAGATCAGATTATGATTTCGCGGGGGAGATGGAGGAACGAACGAGAGGAGAGAAAGTAGCGAAGAGGCCTTTATGAGTTCCAACCAGGCTGGATCACGAATACGGGTCTTGTTTCTCTATCTCCTCCTTAGGCCTCGTCTTCGTTAATGGGCCGCGGTTAATACGCTGATCTTGAGATAATCGCGTTGGAAAAGAGGTTTCCCTTTTTTTTAAAGCCTCGCTCCGCTCTCTCACAGCCAACAGGAATTATCCTTTATAATTAGATTTCTTCATTTGAAAATCTCGGAATAATTGAATCCGAAATCGTAGGAACAATTATTTATTCAGATGTAGCCAGTACGCGAAATTAGTTGAATTTGTACTTGCTGTTATATGTTCACTATTATCCTACGAAATACGAATGCCTGCTTTCCCATATGTATTTTGTCAATAGAAATTGGATTAGGAGGAGGTATCGATCAATCATCGAGTACAATGATTAAATCTCGTGGTATAAAGAACAAAGAAAATTCTCATCGAGGAGAAAGGTCAGGGCGCAGAGTTCAATACTTGAAATTCACCGACAACGTATCGAGCCGCGGAGATCACTTTCGCAGATACCCGAGCGAACGGTATGAGCCGGCGTACAACGAATTTCCATCACAGGAGGTGGCGGTGACTAAAGAGACCCGGGTAGCGGGGAGCAAGAAGACAATCGTTGGTTAAAAAAAGGTCGGGCTGAAAGGTAGCCGGATATACATTCCGGTCGGCGCGCGTATAATCGAAAGCATCGGCCGCGCATTATCATTGCCAGCGACTGCGAAAGCGAAGCGAGATCTCGCAACACCCCGCGAAGCCGAAAATAAGAAATGGTAGAAGTGCCGGAGAGGAGAGGAGGAGGGAGGGGGAGAGGGAGAATCGAGCGTGCCAGTATAATGGCGCCGAGATGCGAAAGGGCGAAGCTAACGATATATCTTGGACTATTGTCTTGTGGGCCGCGACAGTCGCGGCCATTATATCAAGATTAACTCTCTTATTCCCTTGGAGAAGGTATGGAAGGGCATATAAAAGTACACAGACTCCCGAGGGAAGAGGCGGAGGGAGGGCGAGAAAGGAGGACGACGATGCTGTAAGGGGGGCAGCTACGAAAGAGGACCGAGCCGAGCGGGCTGGCCTTATAGCGGCGCGTATACACAAACCACCTACACTTTAACGTCGAGTACGAGGACGACGGAAGGAGTACAGTCCGCAGCACAACAATTTTTACCCAAACCTGACGTTCAGAGAAAGAGAAATTATAACAAGTACACCCGTATTCGCGTACACTTTTAAAAATGTCATTTGTCCCGAGAACAATTAAGTATACTGCGTCTCTGTAATAGCTTTGATATGAACGATGGAACCTGGGATCAGCGTAAAGAGAAAAAAAATCGAATGCTAAACTGTTACTAATTATTCATAGAAACTTAACAAAAAACTTGTGATCAGGATACATTTTTTTACCTGACGTTCAGAGAAAGAGAAATTACAACAAGTACACCCATATCTACATACACCTTTAAAAATTTCATTCGTCCCAAGAAGAATTAAGTGTACTGCGTTTCTCTAACAGCTTTGATATAAACGATGGAACTTGGGATCGGCCTAAAGAAAAAAAAAATCGAATGCTAAATTATTACTAATTATTCACAAGAAATTAACAAAAAATTGGGATCTGGATACATTTTTTTGCGAAGAGAATCGACTTTTGAGTTGTTATGTTGCGGACTGTAGAAACGGTGAAGATAAAGAAGAAGCAGAGGAAGAAGAAGAAGGGGGTCAATGGTGTGTTCACGGTGTTCCGGAGACGGCGTACGGGAACGGGGGTGTATGCTAGGCATCCGCAGAAGAGGACATTATAAGGAGTTATGAGGTCCTGGCTCATACGTGAGCATCTTTGCCTCCGTCTCCCTCGCCACGCTCCTATCCTCCCTTTTATCATAACCTCCCTTTCCCTTTCTTTCTTTCCCTCCCCGCGCCGCCGCCGCCGCCACGCCGCGCCGATCCTTATACACAAGATCTCTGGTGGTTCTTAATGTCCTCTCCCTTTTAATGCCACGGCTCCGGTCCTGCCCTCGAGGTCGGTCCACGAACATTTTTGCCTGCTGCCTTCTTTTTCGTGGCCCGATATTGAGTTATACGCGCGGCGTATTTATCGTTCAAAATCCACCCTGGTGCGAGCGAGAGGGAGAACTGAAAGGCAGTACTGAAGCAACGAGTGGACAGGGCAGCGAGGATCAACGGAAGGGAAGAGAGATGGGAGAGCGTGGTGACCCGGGTGCATCCCGCAGATCGCCGAGGGAAACGTAGAAAAAAGATGGACGATGGGAAGAAGCAACGGAGATTAAGTGCGTGCACCGATGCACGCTCATTGTATTTATGCGATCCCCTTGCTGCCACCCTTTAACCTCTTCAATTCCCATGGAGAACTCTCCTCCGATACGGATCATCTTGTTTGTTTCTGTTTTTTACTGATTAACTTGCCGTCTATCTTTATCGATATTTCATCGATTTATCTGCTTGAAATTGATTTCAGATGCAAAATAATCAAACGCTAGTTTCAGTAAATATAATGCTACACGTAGGAACATACAATGAGACATATTTTACTGCATGGTATAATTTATTCCTGGCACCAGTTTCTTATAAAAGAACGCGAAAGAGTGTAAAGTTGTGCACATCTTCTACCGATCGAAACCTGAAAGAATCTGTGACGAGGTAGTGACCCAGTGAGGACGTCGGCAACCGAGAGGGAACCGATACCGAGAAGGGGTGGCTGTTAGATCGACTGAACTGGATTCTGGTAAGTTTTACAACCCAGGGTTATGGCCACGCTACACGACGCGTGCACCGGCACGAGACCACCTACCCCTTCAAGCTCGAGTCAGTGACAGAGGGTACTACATACTGCAGATACAAAAGTAACTTGGAATTTTCAATACAAACGTATATGGAGCATTGAATGAAAATGTATGGCGACAAAATAAAGGACTTATTACTGCTGCAAAGTTCATACTGTACTCAACTTGAAATAAACTTCACCTACATCTTCAATTTGATATATTGTGCGCATTCGATTTTATATTTTGACACGCAATGTGCATCATCCTCGGTGTTAGTATCGACCCCATTGACTCTTCGTTTCACCCTCACCTATAGCAGCTCTGACTGGTACCCTTTACCCAGCAACCCCTCTCTCCCACCCCTTGCGTCTCCTTTTGACCTCCACCTTCTCCTAGTCGACCTCCAGGGCAACGTGCTCGAATCGTAGTAGTATAGTACACCACCCATGAATGGGTATCTCTCTCTTTCTCCTGCTCTCGCTTCGGTTCAATGCCACCGAAAGTCCGTAGATTCCACGCGTTGTAGTCTTTCGAATATTATAAGAACTTCTATCCAGTTACTACTTGAAGCTCCATCTTTTATCAGGCTTCTACGTGGAAACATTCGTTTGATACTTAAACTTCGAGCGACTGAAATAAAAAATTGTTCTTCCCTCTCATATGATATACACGATTATCGAATTCGCAAATCTTGCGGAAAGGTCTTTACAGATAGAAGTCAGAAATAATGAATTAATTACTGAAGTAAGAAACCCAGTGGACGATTCAATTACAACGTGTCAAGGGGTGGGCACGAAACTGGCCACGCACCAAGAAACTGGGACAGCGAGGGCTAGACAAAAGGGTATTGTGACGAATCCTCTCTTCCTCTCCCTCGGCGAGGGGAGCGGTGAACAACGCAACGGCCCGCGAAAGTGAACGAAAAAGAGATTAACGAATTCGGGGCCACCTCGCTCGGTACTTTTACGCTCGATTACGATGCTCTCGCCTTTTGTCTCATTTCCACGGACCCTCTGCCGCAGGCGAATGAGACAACAGATCAAGACTCGAGATAATTTATTCATGCTCGTAAAAACTTGACAAATAGCTACGAGGAATTATTAATAGTCTCTCAGTATGTTTATTTTAAATCAGACTTTAATTCTTTCTCGTTGCAATTTCATCAATTCTTGAATTGAGTAAAAATAAATGCTGTATTGATCAGTTACGTTGGATGAGATAAAAAGTGATCTCTTTCCTTGTTGCCAGTCGGGCAAAATGTCCCATGGATGAAAAACTGCGAAGACAAAGGATGACGGTGAATGTTCACACGCCGCAGGAGTTTAAAAGGGAGAGAAGTACCGTTTTAGGGTGGCCGTTGCAAAGACCGGTCATCACCTGGTCAAAGAAACGAGTCACATATACTGTGTCGGTACGTTAATGCATAAATTAATTCGCCACCCTCCCTGCATCCCTTCCTTCAATGTTCTCCGGTACACTCAAGAAGGAAGGCGACCGGGCAGCTGATGGGAATCCTCTGAGCTTGATTCAATTCAATGGGACCTAACGTTACGATGCGTCGCAATGACCATCGTCGTTGTTCAAGGATTACAGTGAATTTAATTATTCTCGTTACCAGCCCGTTTACCATTGTCATGAAAATGAGAGTGCAAAGAGATGGGAAAAAGATGATGAGAAACTGGTTTCGATTATGTAAGATCATCAGATCGTAATTCTCCGGACAGTTGAAGCAGAAAATATTTTTAAACATAATATTTCCCAGTCGATATCAGAGCATTTTCCAATTAATTTAATGGGACGGAATTTCTTTTACGTGAAAATGAAATTAGGATGCAAAGAGACAAACCAGGTTATAATTGCTTTGCTACCGTCAACGAGTTTGCTCTCGAGGACGATATTGATAGGATGAACTCACTTTTGCGGTCGTAAAAGATTTGCATTGTCTTCCGAGGAACAGGATCTTTTCTTAAGGGGACCCGAGTAACTTTCAAGATTCTTTCCTGGACATCTCAAGGATGTACCCTTGATCTTACGTTACGGATTGAAGCAAATGGCTTGTTAAAGACGTAAACGTCTTTAAGATTCTCCCTTTATACGTAAGTGCTCTTACGGGATTCTTTCAGTCCCCCCGTTCATTAGTAATTCAAATAGGATTCGTAATTACCGCAGTGTATACATAAATTATCGGCGAGCTGTTGTCTGTTCCTCATTCAGATTAAAATTCTCGACGATTAATTATCGTTTAACAAATGGACTGAGAGAAATCGAAATAGATAATAATACTGGAATACGATTTTTAGATTCTTAGATGGACACAATAGGAATTAGAAGTAGAAGGAAAAGAAAAGGATTTCTGTCGTCCCTTCTCCTCTTTCCCATCAGTTAATCCCGTCGAGATGTTTTTCCGCCCATTGCCCGTCTCTCTCTCTCTCTCTCTCTCTCTCTCTCTCTCTCGCTCGCTCGCTCGCTCTCTCTCTCTTTCTCTCCCTCCTTGTGAACGTTTTCAAAACACTTGGAACAGTGTTTCTCACGGTGGTCGAGAAGGGACCGCGTCCATCAGGTAAAATCCAATTGTGTCGTTCATGTCGATTAGCCCAGAAGTTTTTCCGAAAATTCGGAACCACCGGCATTATGCTTCCTTTCTGCTTTCCCTTAGGTCCACGTGAATATCGCAGCTTCCTCTTTTGTATCCTTACCTATCTGCATCCCCTTTATGCATCTTTTGCCCGGACACCTGCGACGCTCGCTCTCGTCGAATCATCGTAATTTCAGATTCCGTTTGGATTTTCAACGTTTCGTACTCCCAGGGGTGGCCTTCGCTTTGCACGAATACAAATGTCATGGTACCGTGCATATCGCGTGTGTCTACACGATTGAAATCCCGTTTCTCTAAACGTTTTCCCTTGTAACCCGATCCTCTCATCTCTTTTTCAAACAATTTTTACTATAATATAATTGTTACAGTGCAATAATTTACTAACCCTGTAAATAATATTAATAATTATATATATTTATTCTCCTTTAACAAATAACTCTAATGTACTTTTAAACGGCCAGTTTGGAAGACTTAGCATTTTCGAACCATACATCATCGTAGCTGAACGAAGCCATTATTACAATGAACCTCGAAGATCGAAGAATCGAGATTCCACGAAAAGGTTATTTACCAAAAGGAATCCGGTCCATCGGGAATGGATCGATTTTCCCCGGATACACGCCGATACCGATCAGCGCATTAAGGAACGCGACCGGTGCCCCGTAGTCATTGGTCGCGCGTGAATTCATCGAAAATCGCGAGGCCGATTTCTGGGGAACGACAAAAGCATCGAGCTACGCTGCGCAAAGAGGGAAGCGATCCATCTTTGGTATTCATTCGGCGAAAGAATGAGCCGTGGGAGACGGCTAGCTTGTCCTGGAAGAGGGTGGACAAGGAATGATGTCTCGGCGGTAATAGAGACCGAAGAGAAAGAGAGAAAGAGAGAGAGGTGGAGAGGAACGAAGGGAGACCAGGAGTATGGAGCATCGGGAACGGTTGAATCGAGAAAGGTGTCAACCCCTATTGTCCGGCGGGATTTTCGTCGGCCGGAATTTTGTTTTACGCCGCAACGGAACGCCGGATCACGAACCGAGCCATAATGAGTGGCTGGTGAACGCATTGTCATGCTAATCTCGCCACGGGGACCATCGAGATGCTTGCCACTCTCTCGCTTGCTCGCACGAAGTTTAGGAAGGATCAAGGACCAAGGATTCCTGGGTGGACAAAGGGACCAGTCTCTTCCACGGATCCGGACGCCCTTGGCTAGAATTTTTATATTTCATATTACGCACGTTGGGAGATGCGTCGATGAAAGTAGAGATTCAATTGAAAAACTAAGGAATGCACAAGGTACGTGTCACTATACGTTTAACCTAGTATTTATCGATACTATTGAAATTAAAATTCAAGTAACATAAAAATTATTGTGTACTCTGATACAAAATTTAACAGATATTAAATGAATTAAATGAAATATATTTAAGGGTGTTTTACAATAGTACTTTTCACCCCAAGGGTTTTACTGTTTCCATGCACTGTCAGTTAATTCGAAATTAAGTTTGGCCGAGAACTCTTTGCTGAAAGTAACGCTAGCCAAGTTTGTCTATGGAACTGTGGATCGATCCATTAAACGTGGTAATTGGCCCAAGTATCGAAAAGTGGAGCAAAGTATCGGACCGATTAGGAGACGGAAGGGAGAAGCGATCGGTAATTCAAGGTGGTTCACGTGAAAACGTGTGTAGTTACGCGAAACCGATAGGAATCTTCAGAACAAATACACCTAGGGCGAGAACTGGGCTCCGTTCCGTCTTGTTCAACCCAAACAAAAACAGGGACGTGTCTTGGTTGCGCGTTTAAAAACCTACAGCTCTACGAAGTGTACGTATACCCAAAATTACGAGTAGTAGAGAAAGCGAAATTAAATGTTATTAAAAATGAACATATTTAAAATAACAGATTACATTTTCTCTCCCATTTCTCTTATCATAACTAATAAAAACTCATACTTAAATTCAGTAATATATTACGAAGACGTTTTTCTAACTAATTATTTGATGAGTCTTGATTGTATTTGATGAAATATTTGTCAGACTGTTAAATAGGAGTGTAGGATGAAAGATCGGAAAGGAAGCTTCACAGGAACCATTACTGTCGGCCGATTAAAGTGCGTTACTCGCTGGGTTACGCCCTTTTCTGAACGGTTTCGTCTTCAACGGAAGACGTGTCCCCGCGGTGTCAGTCGTGTTCACGGAAAATTCGAGGTGACGAAGGAATCCGAGAAATTCTTTTTAACACCGATCGGTCTCGGTCAGGTGGGGAAATCTCCCAACTAGAGGATGGTCCATTCCATCAGGGATGTCCCCAGAATATTGAGTACCCTCTAAAGTTTATCATTCCTTAAAACATTATTTTCTTCCATTGCAAATTTCAGGATCAATCAATCTAGATATGCATATCTGCTTGTATGAATTCGAAAATTGCCAACCATTATAAAAGCAATTTTGAGAAGGATTATTTTTAGTTTAAGATGTAACCCTTACGAATGCTACAAATTTCTAAACGATTCTACTCAGCGCAGTCATAAGAGAAAAAGATTAAAGTCCAATCAGAATAAAATGCAATCAGCACTAGAAGAAAGAAAATAACAAATTCAAGAGCTAAAAATTCGAGAACAAAGGAAGAGAATGGAAAGATCGATTACGTAATGGACCGGTGATCAAAGACAAGGGTAAACGCTGACGATGCCAGATGAGGACGGGTCCGAATCAGGCGAGGTCGTTAAGCTCGCGGAATAAATCAACGCTGTTAACGACGGGACAGGGCGTGGTGCCGGGCGGAATACGCACGCTCCTGACCTCTTGAGCACCCACCCGGGTGCAGGTAAACTCGAATTCCGCTGTTGTGTACGTAAACGAAGCCAGGTGTTCCTCGCCTCCGAGGGTAGGTAGCCAGTCGGCATTTCTTTCTCAGCCGGCCGCGGGTCCTCATTGTTGTTTAGTTTATGTAGGCCTGACCCGGCCGGCTCGCTGAACTATTTGTTTACTAATGACGAATTGTCCCGCTCTGCCCGGGATTCCAAACGAGCTGCCTCCCCCGCGATTTTTTCTTTTCGCGTGGTCCGCGACGTTTTCCTCCTTTCTTACCCGAGTCCCCGAGGATTCGTGTCTTGAAAAGAGTGGATACGGAACAACGGCTTGAATCGGCTTATGTAAAGACCAGATAAATATGTTTTCCCTAGTTTGCAAAGAGACGTACTTATTCCCGGGCCTACGTGGCCCGCTCGTGAATTTCCAGCGAGATCGCGAACACCATGAATCCGATGTAGAGAACGAAAGATTTAAAGATCATTTAATATCTAGCTGACATTGTTTTCTCAACGATTCGATGAAACGATCACTGAAAAATTGTCACGTAACGAGGTACGCGGTTTGCAATGGAACCGAATGATTGATCAAATAAGAAGCAAGACCTTTACAAAATGAAGACATCAGGCTGAACAAATTGCGATCCATTTGAAATCTATAATTCCAGCATCATCATCATCGCGGTATGGTGGCTCACTGAAAGTTACCTTCGGGTCCCATCAACGCGCGGCAATCTCTAATCCGAAGGAATGGAAAACCAAGCGAAACTGCACGGAGCGTCTCGCGGGTTTTCTGCGCCGATGAAGCAATTACCGGCAAAGGAACTCGATCGTTAATTGCTCATTACGTATGTGCCGCGAATACACGGTTAGATGCGTGCGTGTCGATTATTTATGATCGGGCCAAGATTGCCAGGCGCCCCGAGGTGTATCCCGATGCTCTGGGAAAACGGCAGAACAAATAAACCCGGGTAGAGGACAGTGTTGCACGCGTAATTAGAGGCATGTAATTACGGTACGTAGCAGTAAACGGTTCGTAACGCACAAAACATCGATACACCGGCATTAACTCGTCCCCCCCTCAGATAGAGGCGGAAAAATCGCAAGAGGAACGTGGGAACATCGCGATCACAGATCCTGTTAATATTACAATCTCCCGTGCAGGTCGAAGGTCGTCGCTCATACTCCCTTCGACAATCAAATATTCCACTTTACAATTATGCCGAACAAATGAAATTACAGACGATACTACCGTGACTCTACCGAAGTGAATTCTCAAGAAATTTCAATACTTCACTCGTTTGACATACCAGTTTCGATATGGATCTGCGTCTGATCAACATTTTAGATGCATATTAAACGTTCGCATAAATCCGGGAGGTATACATACATACATATATAAATCGATCGTTTCCAATCGTTGAACACCGCTGCTACCGGCTGCGTTTCAATATTCGAAGTTCACAGACCGAAAGAATTTGGTGATTTCTATCAGTGTGTTCGCGTAGGGATACGGACGTTACGCGGAGAGCCAAGTTTTCGGCGGTAAACAGAAATCCGTCAAACCATCGGCAAGACAATCTGCTCCCGGAGCAGATGATTTCTTCTATCCAAGTTTCCTTACGAATGATCGGTACCGTCTAAGTAGATATTTGAGAACGGCAGTCGCGCTTCATTGCGCGGTCTAAGTACACCCGTAGACACGAGAAATGAGAATAATTCGGGGCACGGTTTATTGACTAATTTTTTAACTTCTAATTAAACTTGACGTTGCCCGTGTAACTAGTGGCTGGCTCTAACAATCACTTGGCAGATATACTAAATGCTCGTTTGCAGGTGAACAAATTGCCCGTGGAAACAATACGCTCTTAGCGCGGTTCGGTTTCTATCCGAGATTCTATATGATTGATTACGGTAATTACTTTTCGCGGTTTTGCATTAATAACGAACGGGAACGAAAGGGACGAATAACCGAGAGGATTCTGGAAACGAGGACGGGACTTTCGCGTGCACGTTTTAGCCAAGGTGAAGGAAGAGAGGCACCAGGTTCGCTCGAGTCCTCGGGCTAGCCGCGGATCATCCGTCCGGCCAATCCGAGCTAATTGGCCTCCATAGGTAATTACGCGCAATTAGGAGTATAGGCCGACCGGTCGTCCCGTCCTTTCTCCACGCTGCTTTTGCTCTTTTGCTTCTGCTCCCCTCTCCCTACGTCGCCTCTTAGTGCCGACTTCTCACAACGAGAAAACGCGTACGTACAACAACGGCCGAGGATCTATAGATCCGTTCGCACGAGCGAGACACCTGTAGCGCTACACCCCGGTAGAGCGACGAGGACGGAGAGCCAGACAGGGAGAGAACGTTGAACAGGAACTGAGAGATCGCCGGCAGGTACACAAATTATCTGGCGACGAAAAAACAACGGAAGAGCAATTAAATAATGCTACGTCGCCACATAGTAGTCTTCCCCGCTTGCTAGCCCATACCGGGTGTCACGAATGAAAACTTAACTAACATCTATCAATTTATTATTTCTTCATGATAGGTTACTTTATAGAAAAACTGTTTTATGCAGTGCACCTTCTTGTAAAGGTTTATAAACTGTTTATAGGAGAAAGTTCAGGTAATCAATTTTATGACATTTGTGCGTTTGGTTTTTGGAGACACTCCAAATATTGACGTTACAATAAACGAATAATTTCATATTTATATATCGAATGTGATTTTGACGCCATAATTAATTTTGATTGAATAATGAAATCCTTGTTACGTTGAACGTTTGGCACACCCGTTAGATGTGGCGTTTTAAGGGACTACGTGTGCATTAGAGCAACCCGGACTCATTACCGCCGCCACAATTAAGGCCCAATTTTCGGGACATAATGGCCGCCAATCTGACCGCAACGGACAAAAAGCCCGCGGTTCAAACCAGAGTTATACGGAATCGGTCCCTTGCCTAATAACCAGCCGAATCCACTCCGGCCTCTAGTTCTACGTACAGGAATTCCTTACGGAGATGAAACGAGAGGAGATCATGTCCGCGGCCTCAATGATCGACGATCATCCGTGAACTTTCACCTCGGACAACGGCGCCAACGTAACCCGTCCCCGAACACGCGAAACGTTCACGAAAGTAGGACGAACCCGTTGCTGATTTCCGAGAAATACTGCTACAAAACTGTACTTGTGCTCCCACGTCGTTTAAGAGATCGATTTAGAACAGATAATTGATTATTAATCTGATTTATTGCCGGATGAATCAAATGGAATAGAATCGTAATCTGAAACGCAACTGTATGTAACAATATCTAAAAAAAAGTTTCCCTCGTTTGACGGTATTGAAGAAAAAAAAAATGGAACTGCGTGTAATTGGTGGAGCCGATGGGAAATCTTTCCGGCATGGTTCGAGGCTAAATTCGATTGGCGAACGGCGGCATTGACAGAGCGAAATATTCAAAAACGTGGAGAGAGAAAGAGAGAGAGGAGTACCGCGGGGTGGTGGCCACGCACGGCCACGGATCGCACGGCACAATGGCGTACAATAGGATCGCATCCGATTTTTGCATGCCAATTTCGCGGCTGGTATTGTGCCGTAGACAATGCGCCAATAATTACGCTAAACGGCGACCATTCATACGCCCATTCGGCCGGATTCAAACCGCCTTTCCGTATCCATTATCGTCGCGCGGCGCAAATAATCGCTCCGATGCGCGCCGCTTCCAGGTTTTTTCTTTCACCTCGCTTTTTTTTTTTTTATTTTTCGACTACCTCCTGCAGGTGGCATCGATTATCGATTCGGCTTTTACCCGATTCGCGTTGGCTACATCGCGCTTAATTATTTTCTATCATTCTCGATGACATTACTAGATTTATATATTTTTATAAAAATTAATAGCGAATTATAAAATTATTTCTAATATCAAGTTCACTTCATTTAATAAATGTCGGCAATATAAAGTGTACGACAGAAGTCTCGGGTAAAAGTAATTGGCAGTGAGGGCAGTCGGAACTTTCACGGGGACAAAGGTTGAGTTTTACGTCACTTTACGGTGTAACCGAGAATTTTCACTCCGGCAATTTTATTAAGAGTAGATACCTGCGTACACTACATTTAACTCGGCCGCGATAAAGAACTATAATTATTATCATTATTATTATTATACACCGATATCTGATGAACGCGGCGCTTATTATAAATAGCCATAACCATAACCATGATCATAATCATAATCGTCATTATAAAATCACCTATTAACTGTTGACACGCTGAACCGATCCCTACCAGGGTTATGCAAAAGCGTTGAAAAGTATTATTAACTTTTTTAACAAAAGGATCGGTTAAATGTTACGAGTATATTCATTAAGGATACTCTATACTTGGAAAATCGGCACCGGCATAAAAATCCAGTATTTTGTACTATGTCCAATTATAATTCTTTAAGTATATACAGTAGATTTTGTAAAACCGCTCCGGAAATTAAATTTTCATCGTATAAATTGTAGCAAGAAACGACCGTCGTATTAAAATTATCTTAACGGTTTTCCGTAACTTAATAGGGAAGTCATTTTGTATTTCTTAATCAAATTAAACATGTTTATAAATTCCTCGAAATCGTCGATTCGATAACTCAAGATCGAACTGTGTACCTGACGCGGCGACAACGACGTCGCGTTAAACCCGTGAAAGTACACGCAGTCACGTAACGAGCGGGCGAGCAAATTTCCCTGAAAACTGGCGCACCGGGCGAACGTGCGTTCGACGGTAAAGAAGCGGTTCCGGCGGAGTGCAAATCGGATTTCCATTCGTTAGACTCGGTTCAGCCAACAAACGATACACAACGCAACGAAGCTCGTCTCGCATCTCGTTATGCGCGGCTCGTCTCGAAAGGAACTCTACAAACGAGAAGACAGCGTTAGCCTGCTTTAGGATGGGACCTGGCGCGAACCGAGCGGAACGTGGAAAGAGGAAAGGAAGAACTGTCGGCCGCGAGGAAAAAGAGCCTGGCGAGGGAGTAAGGCGAAGGAAGCCACGGCCGCGCGCGTACCCCCTTTGACTCGTAGAAAAGAGGCCCGGAGAGGTGTGAGCCACGGCGCGCAACGGCTAACTGCTCGTTTATTATGCATCGAAATGCCAGCAACGATGCCACGCGAGTGGACAGGACGTTGTAAACGGCCCGCAAAAATGAGCTAACGGCTCCGGACTCCGCTGCTCCTCTGAGTGATTCCGCGTCGCCCCGGGCCAGAAACACGCTCGAGACCGTCACCTATCTCTCTCTCGTTCTAACCGACCCGCGCGTTAGCCGGTTCCGTTTCTTTTCGCGCGAACCACTCCGCTTCGATCGCTATTACCTATCCGATCGATCATCTCGCAGCTGGAATCGTTTCTCCGCGAAAGCTCGATCCTTCCGCGATTCCCCCCCCCCCCCCCCCCCACCACCCCTCGGAATTCTTATTTGCACAACCAACCTGGTCTTACCCGTTCATGTTCCGCGTCTTTCGCTTGGTTTATTAGACTCTTGGCGCGGTGCATTGAAATTAGATGTTAAAAGATAAATAGGGGAGAAATTGATTGCACGGAGAATTACAGAAGTGCCGCACCGAACGTAATCGAGGTCACTCTGAATTCCCTAATAACGTCACTTCAGTGAAACCGCGGCTGCGTATTTATATTCATGGAATGCTTTATCTCGGCATTATTAACGTCATCGTTTCCATGCTGGATCGACCTTCCGCACGAAGCCCAGGCATGCAACACCACCCCTGTCGCAAGCTTTTGAGCAATTTCAGAATGTGGTTTAACAAGGCATCAGGGTATGGTCTAATAAAGCATTACATAAGTATCCTATTCTGGGCTGAATTCAATTCGACCAATAGGAATTTACTGAAAAAGTATGCCTCTAACGGAACAATCGTAGTGACGTACAAACAAAAATTTATGTATGCACATTGCACGATTCTGAAAACGAGCAAGTATTCTATCCGAAAGCGAAGTCAGCTTCCACGTCGATGAACAATAATTCATTGAGAATGCTATGTTTGGTAAGAAGTTCGACTTGGTTCACTGTACATACGATCTTAGTGCGTGAGTGTCGTTGAAAAACAAGTCGCATATTACACGGTGCATAGGTGCGCCGCTGCGATCGGTAATTACTTCGATTGCCAAGCCAAATAATTACCGTCGGAGCGGCACCAGTTGATTAATCTGTGACTCACCGTTCTGGGGACCCGGTGATCTCTTCTCGTTCCTGTCTATTGCCACTGCTGACGTCACATTCCTCCAGCGAGCCTGTAACACAAGAAAATTGTATTAGCAATCTATCTAAATATAAAAAGTTTTTTATTATGATAAATAGAATATCCTTAACGCTTTACCGGGAGACACGCGTGTGTAATTAACGTGAGCTCGCGCCTGCAGGCAAAGTGTTAAGACAGATTTATCGTATTAGTTTAATATTCATAATAGTAAAAGAGGCAATTGATTTTAATAATTATGCATATGAAACAGATTTTATATGATTTCTAACCTCTACGAGTTTCAATTGGCTGCTCTTATAATAATTCGCCAGCTCAGAACGTATCGATAATTCAAGCAGTTGCTGCTCGAATGAACGCATTCTATAATTAGGACAGCCGAATTTTTATTTTCGTTTAAACTTGAACGTCCTTGCCCGGCGGTCGAACGTCACGGATCGCTTTTCGCCCCGACGTCGCGCCGATTTCGATAATAATTATTACCGTGCTGGCTTATTTTTTCGCCTAGGTTCTCACCGTCCAGGACTGCGCGAGCTAATTCACCGCGGTTTAAAAAAAAAAAAATGGAAATCATAAATAAACCGGACTTGTTGGTATCGCTCAACCACCTGGCAGCTTCTTTTCCATTCTGCGCGGACCTTGATCTCGTCTCTTCGGATTCAAAATAGTATCTAACGATCGCCTGTTAACGATTAATTCACCGGCAGAAAATAAACTCTGAAACACTGCGGATTGACAATGAATTATTCATCCTCTGCAATGCCTCGGCTTTCGTTAAAATTGAGCAGCGTCAATTTTATCGACTTACGTAATTCTATTTTACGATAAAATAACAGCGTCGATATTCTTCGGTGAAACATTCCTTCGTGTTCCCGATAAAATGGATCCGAATCAGCGAAAAGAGTTCCATTTCTAAAAACCGCAAAATGAAATGGCACATTTAACAATGTGACTCATTGCATGTAAATCGAATCACCGGATCTCAATTTATAAGATCGACAATAAAGCGAAATGATAACGCTAGTGTCTCGCAATTGAAAATACACGTAAAATGCAAATTCACCGAGTGTACCATCTCTTTGTCGGAGGATGTAATAAAGCGAGCATATTTTTTTTTAATCCAACGCGAATTTACAAGCCTGCCGAGGAAAAGAATTACAACACGTTCCTGCCGGTTGGCGATTGGTCAGGACCAGATTAGCATGTAACCCGTCCGATGATTATTTTCGGTATTTTTCGCAAAACTGTCCAGCGACTAATAGCTCGTGACTGGAAATCTCAAAAAGCGGCCATAAATCCGGCCAGATTTTGTTTTTCACGATTTAGCGACCGCTATTTTTAATTCATCCCGCGTAATTTCGAGAGGCTTCAACCTTGAGCGAGCGAGCTCTTCTCGATGAGAATTCGTGCTCCGCTAACGGGGGCCCCGAAAACTATCCGCTGCGTATCTCCGTGTATGCGTACACGCTTGTACACGTATTACACGCGCTCATACATTTTCATTTCGTGAACGTGCGTCGAAAATGAAACGGCACAGCGTTCGTAGAACGGCTAGCACCGCGACACGCGAACGTCTTCGTATTTGGGGAAAGGATTGATACTTTATACGTGAATATATTTGAAAAATCAGATTCAATTACGAGAACTTTCAAAAGCAAATTGATTATCTCTCTATTAAATGTATAAACTGCATTTTTCGAAGCAATTACACATATACTCAGCATGCTTTAATATTCGGCTCTTGAATCAGACTGTCAAAGCTGAGTGGTAAGTACAATTTGATTTTCTTCAGGTTTTCTATTTTTAATCTTCTATCATGATAAAATTTACGTACGTGATTCAAATGTTCTTTGCAATCATAAAAGTATAAATAAAAGACTCACTCGTCTTAACTTGAAAAGCGAGACAAAAGGTACTTGACGAAATGATAGGAATAAGAATCGTATAATACTTGAGTGAGAAATGATGCAAGGCGAGAATGAGCGCGTGGTGTTATTTGACTTAATTGCAGGTTTGAGGTAAGTCACTTTAAATGTCCACGTCGGCTGCCACCTCACGTTCGCCTCCTCCCACTTGCTCGGGTTTCGCCTGTGTTTGTTTAATCAGACGCCGGACTCAGTCTTCATTACCGGTACTAATTTATCTGCCTTGTCGCCCGACTCTTTTCAACCTTGCCGGCCACGGGTGTTCCTCGTCGTACGCGCGCAGGGAGAAAACAGTGGCGTAACGAAATAACCGGGGAGCCTCCGTTTTCTCTGTTCAACGCGAAACCGAGATGTTTTATTGTCCTCGTTCCGTGTAATTCGACGTAATCCTCCTCGAGCTTCTGCGTCCTTTGTTTCCTCTCGCTACACTCCGCTCCTTCTCCCGCTTTCCCTTCGTCCTTTTTAACCGTCATACATTTCAGCAATTTATTTGTAATCTCGGTACATTAATCACGGAGGTGTGACCAATTCACGCGATCAGAAGTCCGATTTGCGGAATTGACCAATTACTGTTTAAATTTCACAATCATACAAATTCACCCTCCATGAAATTTCACTTTTTTCGTTGCACCGTAATGTCCTTACGCGGTTCGAATTTTGTCTATTATCATCAGACGCGAATGGATACGAGTCATGCTTATGCCAATCCGGCTTCATCTCGATGTTAATCAGTATACACGTGCCATCCGATCAAATTTGTATCCCATTGAACGGCGGATAATTCATTTCCCTTATCACGAGGAGCAACACGATTGCGTGAACAAAAAAAGAGAGACTGTAGATTAACCGAATGCTGGAAAGGATTCAATATATTGAGCCTTGGGTTGCGTCGAGTACGAAAAATCCCGTGGAACAAATTAACGCGCGCGGTAAATTAACTCGGGACCGAGTCGAATCGAGGACGACGGGGCTCGGTAACGCGTCTTTGCGCCACCGAGGGACAGAAGTAGGTTCCGACGCGATGTCGGAGAGAGAGCGCTGGAACAAGGAGAAGAAGAGTCGGCTACCGGATATCGACGGCAATATTCGTTAAGTCCTGCTAAGACCCCGTATGCGATGTAGTTCGTTCATTCGGATTGCCGGGTCTCTCTCGCCGTCCCTTTCCCTCGTCGCCCGGCTCTCTCGCTTTTCTTTATCCGTTCGTGGGGGGGGGGG
>SHCU01000002.1:887789-900903 GCA_004307685.1 Ceratina australensis
TTTCGTCAGCGAAATTGCGATGCTTCGGGGAACCGTAATGGACGGACGATAAAGAAACACGATCGCGCGCTAATTGATGTTAAAACCGCTACCCTAATGTCCGTTTAATCGATCGTCGAATACAATAGTCCGGCCGTGAGTGCCGGCGACGTTCAATGGTATAATATGCATCGTACGTTTTGTCAACTGTAACTCTGGTGACGCAAAATGAAAAATAGTAAAAATCCTGGAGGACGAATTCTCAATCTGCTTCTCAAAGTTAATTGAAATTTTGAAATTTATTTATTTCACGAATCTTTCAAATCTTATAAAAAAAGATTTTATATACGATTGATATCGAGGAAAAAAATATTGAAGATCGCTATTTCCTTCTACGTGCACGTACCACATTTTTTCGGTACTTACTCCATTGGGGTGCCTGTACATACGTAGGAGCGGGCGTTTTTCGAACGCGTTCGCGATAATCGTTCGAACAAGAGATCGCGAGGAGATCACGGGTTGAAAATAGCCGGGCACGACGGATAATAATTGCCGATCGAGAGCCGTTCCGCAGGTTTCATGGGAAGGAAAATCGGTTGACACGTGACGATCGTTTGAACGATCGACGACCGGAGTACGTGACTTCGATCGTTAATCGCGAGCTGAGCCACGCCGCGGGAAAAAGAGGAACGGTCAGAAAATAGCGTAGAGACATGGACAAAACGAAAATTCGGTTCGCGATCCGTGTGAAAAACTGGCAACCAACTAAGTTTAATATTTCCACGGATTATTAATCCAAAATCCGGTTTACTGCCCGTCCGTCGATAACGCATTTCCACGGAACCGCGCGACGGGAATAGCAATCATTATTTGCTTCATTGTACTCGCATTTAATATTCAAATGAAACGGACACAAGGTGGATCGTAATCGCGTACCGCGTTCCGAACTTCAATTCGATCTTGTTTAAGTTCTGCTTGAGCAAGACTACACAGAACAGCTATCTTTATTCTACTTAGGAGATCGGCTAAATAGGGAAAGACGAGTATGCAGAGTTATCAGACATTAAGAGAACTTGCAAAAGGAATTACGTGGTAAGTGTCCCTAGTTTATTTTTGTATACTTTTATATTTTGTAATTATGAAAAAGAACAGCAGTGAGCGAACAGAGATTGAGACATTTATCTCACGGCACTGTAGGTAATAAATGAATTTAATTATGATAGTTGGATCGAGATAGTCAATAATGCTGAACTTCGCGTCACGTTGAATTTCATTAATTGTAATAACTTGTATATTTGCGTAATAAACTTATCTCCTAATATATCTGGGTCGAAGATGGGACGGATACGGAAGACTCTTTTCGCGACGCAACTAGACTGAATTCGAGTTCCAGATTTCGCTGAATTTCGGATTTCACAGCGACTGGTCTAGGCCGTAAGAACATCGTTAAGATTATATTTAGGCATCGTAAAAGAAAATATGCGCCCGTTGGAGCCAACTCGCTCATTACGCGAGGCAGCATTAACGCCGCGCACCCAGTTCAGTTTTGAGCATCTCATACATACATATACAATGTCCCGCAGCATGTGAGAAACATTTTAAGTATAGCGAACGAACGGCTAAAAACTATGATAAGAGTACACGCGCAGTTTTAGCCTCTTTAGAAAATAAGTTTGTGTTCTGGATGAAACAAACGTAAGAAATACTTAATTATTATAAATTATTTAAAACTCTTTTATAAATCAGCAACCGTGAAACAGTACAACTAAATAAAATATTTCATAAAACAATGGAATATTACTATCAACAGATATTAGGACATTAATTACTTCAAGTAATCACATATAAAATAACATAAGTTTAAACAACCTTTGATCATTATTTTTACTGATGCATCATTTTCTAAATGTTACTCAGTATTCCGCGTACAATCATCAGTTTGATCACGAAAGACCAAACAATTTTTAATTAGCCGTCGCGAACGGAAGGAGTTCAATTGGAATCATTTACTTAAGTCCCAACTTGAATTTTTACGAGATCGTCGTGGAAAAATTTCCTAGCGCTGGGCTGTTCACCACAGGAGTGTAACGCGCGCGGCCCTTGAAACACAACGACCGCTTCTCTTCACTGTCTGCGAATTTCTAGGTCAATGCTGTCCGTTCGTGGCCGCCGCTCGGAAAAAGTACCACCAGTCTTCGAAAACAATTTCAACTAGGGAAACAAAGTACCGCGGCTCCTGGGTATTTTAATTAAATGGAATTCCCCGTTGCTTAATGATTATCCCCGAAGCTTTCAAAGATATGAGATTTTCAATTCAACATTGTATTTAAGCATACTTGACAAAAATATCATGACTTACTAACTGCGTATTTAACACTAGATTGCCCAAGGAAGTCATTTTGACTGCTTTTCAGTTTCAGTTACAAAAAGAATTATGTATACATGCATACAATTTCTTAGAATTTTTTTTATTGTCAATGTTTACTAATAACCAGTTTTATAACTGTGAATAATATACAAAAATATTAAAAATTAATTTTAAATAAATTTCTTTACACATCAGTTGTTCTTTCATAATCAAGTCATTTTTACTGCTTTTGGGCAATGTAGGTATATACTAAGTTTCAGTCTTTCTAATATTAATTAGAGAAAGAAAACAGTCGCGTCGTTTAAACGTGGGATGAAACGTGGTCACAGCTGGCGTAGGACAAACGATCCCCGGGTGGGAAAACCGGAATACGCGCGGAGAGGATGAAGCAGCGAAATTCGACGAACGGGCCAAAGGGGTTGGTCGCGGAAAATCGCGAAGGGCGGGTCGCGAGAGGATCGACGGGACACGAGAGGTAAACCGGGGGGGTGGCAATGCCCAACATGGGGGGCGGAGGGTGGCGGCGGAGAGTAGGTGGCCGTACGGCGAAAACGCGGTATGCAAAGCAGGCGGCGAATTTAAACGGTCCTGCGCAGAACGAATGGCCTCACCTCGTGCTACGGATCGTGCTCGTCTCCTCTCGCTCTCTCTTGCCCGTGCGACCTCGTGGCACTCCGGCGAATAGCTACGACGAGGAGACGGTGCACCCACACCCTCGCAGGTAACGAAAACCGACCGCGGGTACGAAAGGGGGAGAGAAATCAAAGCGAAGGAGCGACAGACAGACAGACAGACACGGACCGCGGGCCAAGCGTGAAGGGTGAGAGAAAAAGCGAGCCGAGAGAAACGTGGACAAAGATAGAGAGAGAGAGAGTGTGTGCATCGGTCGCTCTCTGGTTTCCTCCCTCCCTCTCACCGGTTTCCTCACCGGTCCTCTCGTTCGTGCGTCTTCTACCCGTTGGGACACGTGCACGCACCAGAACTATCCACGTTCTCCTCTCGTGTCACCGGAACTCGCGATGACGTCTTCGAAACTGACGAACAGCTGACGACCACTCGGTATCCGTACGGTAGCTTGTATCCCTACGGGAAGGTTTCGCGTACGACGTGGCACCGTGACGGGAAACGGCTCGAAGCCGCGTCGCACTCGTACGCATCCACACGTCGACCGGCGCGACGTTTTTCCACCCGTATTCGAGTAAAATGGCTGCTCTCGCCGCTGCGGCGCGCCCGAGCTTACTGGCTTGCCTCCCTTCGTTTGGGTCTCCACACAGACAGACGCGCCGCGAGCAACGCGTGTGTGCGGGACCACACTTACGGCGCGTCGCGGGGGCGCACACGCGCATAGTACACACGCTAAGTCCACACGGGGTTACACGCGCGCGCCGCAAGCGCGTACTACATACATATATAACACATCCTCGGTTAAATATGTATGTTCGAACGTGTAACGCTCTCACACGTACACGCGCGAGGGATCGCGCTTCTCGCCCCCGCCAACCACGCGCGCACGTGTCTGCGCGCAGAACAGCTGAGCGGAAAGGAACGCGCTTCTTTTTTCTCCTCACCTCGCCGCCTTTCGTCCCCCCCAACTTTCTTCTATTTTCCTCGCGCTTTTCGATCTTCGCTCTTTACGGAAAGCGGTTGCAATTGATACAGTTTTAATAAATCGATACGCGTCTTTCAATCAAGTAGCGGAATGCATTTCGAACTTGTAATATACGAATAGTAAGACGCGATATTTTATTCTTGTACAGTATGCTCTAGTTAATTTATGCAGGGAAAATCTTTTATTCATTTTCTGAAAATTTATCAGATATTTCAGGTACACTTTTTATGTGATGAAGCTTAATAAAAATAATCAATTCTTTTAACTTATATAAAATCCATTCTATCAAGATTCGATAAAATGCAGTGTCAAAATGCAGATTGAAAAGACTGTAAAAAATTTTCAAGAAGAATTTAATTATTCTACGATGGGAGTGTCAAAAATGGTATATATAACGAATTCCACTTTTGCTCGATCGATGCCGGGGAGAAAGTTTGATTGCCTGACGCCGCGTTCGGCTGGAAAGTTGCCGTTCCATTCTTTTATCCGGTATGACAATACCGATCGGTGCGGAGTTACGACTTTGGCTCGTAACAGTTTGTCATTTAGAAAAGGAAACAGGAACGCAGTTACGCGAACGATACGTAGCATTAATCGGGCAGCCGAATTGTGGTGCGTCGCCATGTTTAATGTTCCTGCGCGTTTAATTAGATCGGAGAACTGGATCGAAGCTTGGCACCGCGCACTGCTTCACGGCTGGTGCCAGAAGTTGAAACGAGGATGAACTCATTTGCTCTGACGTGCTTAAAAATCGCGGGGGATCCTCGAGAAGTTCTGCAATCCGAGCGACAGTGAAAAAAAACAGGCCGTTCAAGAAAACTTGGACCCGGAGAACTTTCGAGTCCGAACGTAAAATCCGATTGCATTTAGATAAAGCTGTGTACATCCGTTGGGAACAGTGCAGTTAGCGTAATGAAACTGTTTTTGCGTTTATGGCGAATTACAATGCACCGAGAATACGTTTCCTACATATTTAAATCCGATATGCATTTTCATATCTCAGCTGATTTTCATATTCATCTCATTTATTTATACCTTGTTGTTTCGCGTGCATGCAATTATCTGTAAATGAATAAATGCCTCTGGCTCGAGCATTTGGAGCACGAGAGGAAATTCTTTATTCAAGTACCACACCTCTATTAAGATTACAGAAAGACGAATTTGCATAAACATCTTCAGGCTGATTAGAAATATACAAACTGACAAGGCTAACGGGTGATCAAGCTATTAGCGTACATCTCGGGTGTTGATCTAACGGTTCCTGGTGACGATTTTCGTTCGGGTCGGCTGCGGGGGCAGCCGCGACGATGCTCAACATCGATCCTAACAGGCAGGCTCGTTATGTCGGGGATCGTACGATTTGTAGAATTAATTAACCGCGATAGATCACGTCGCGCTGCTTTTTCCAACGTCATGGTTTTTTTTCCTATCCGGTCCTCTTTTAAAATATCTGTAATTGCCTCGCGTGGGTAAGAAAAGTTGATTAGGATAACGGTACCGCGAATCTTTTTGCTCGAAGCGAAATAGAAATCGTTTCATGCCAATTGATTATAAAATTTAATGTCAAAAATATTTAAATAATAGGTGCTTTCTCTCGATCGTATATGGAGTATTATTTAACATTTTTGTAACGCCCGAAATTCAGTGCTAATGCTTCGAGTGGCTACGTGAAGCAGATTAATTTCACGTGAAGAAAAAAAAATTGCAACAGGCCGACGATCACCGCTGCCACCTCACCGTGGCAATTTGATCGTTTATCACGATCAATTAAATTTCCTGCGCCGCGACGATAATTGACCAACGCCATCACCCTTGTACCACGGTGTCGGGAGAGATAATCTCTGGCGCAAGTGCCGATAAATGGCGCGTTCGCGTGAACGCGAACGCAGTCTCTGTGCCGACGCCAACGTTGTCATTATTTTACGAGATACGCTTTAAACGTAATAAATATTATTGCACTGAGTTCCCCCCTCTCCGTCGGACGCACGCATGAATACACGTATAAGTTGCCAAAATTATTATTACATAGACAACCAAATCAAATAACTATCAATTATTTACATCGACTGTTAATTGAGTTAATTGTAAAATACAGAATTTGTCAAGATAAATGCATAAATTTTAAGAATGCCTCATGCAAACATTGTGATAATTATGGTAACCGTTCGGAGTGATTGCACAAGGATTTTAATAGTTCTGAGTCGATGGTCTACTTTCACCACATCGATCTTTCCGCTGTCACCGAAACAGACAGTCTCCCGATTTCTCGGGACCGGTAAACAGATTTTCCGCAATTCCGGGTGGTAAACGAATCGAGGAAAAATCCTGGCATCGCTTGGGGTCTCGGTAATTTATTCCACGAGCCATATTTTTGTACAATCTAATTCCTAATAGAATATTTGGTAAATCGGATCCACTACTTTTTATCATTCTAATACCTTGTGATTTTGATACACACCGATGCTTAAAATAGGTACGCTTTTAAAATTTTTAATCAGCATCGTAAATAAATGAAGGAGCGTGTACGTAGTTACTGCGTAAGCAGTTCTATCTGTTCACTTCTGTGTAGAATGAGCCGGTCAGTGTTCCATAAACATGTCACAAACAACTGAATTAAATTGTAAATCATAATACGGGACAGCAGTTACATATATCTTTTGCTTTCAATTTTCAATGACAGCCGCATAGGCGGGAAAATATCTGCGACCCTTTAAATCGTACTAACTAGCCAGATATATGTGTCCTGTTTCCATTCAACGCGTTTCGTCAAATTAAAATTTATACTTTTAATGATCTATGACTCTATGATAAGGCTTAGCTGTATACAACAACCGTAAGTATCTGATAAGTCTATTAGCCTTTATCCGTGGACTTTCACCGTGCAGCATGCAAAATCTGGATTTAATAAGTGCTTCTCACAGATGTTCAACTAGGAATACCTAGTGTCGCTAATTTCCGCGTCGCGACGCTCGCGACGGAGCAACGTCGTTGTAACGCGACGCGGTGGTGGCCACGGGCACGCGCGACTATACAAATCAATATTTTCTACATATCTCACGAGTTTTCCCTAATTGGCTGCTCGCACGCCGCACTCGATACCGCCTCGCCGTTGTCAGCGTTTTTATGGCTGTTTGCTCGGGAACGCGTTATCTCGATTAAATCTGGAGGATGCGCCACACGCCCGTTTCTCGTATTTCGAATAAAACCACCTTTCTACGCGGCACTTCGCTATTTCAAGAAACTTGTTTATTCATTTCACTTCTTATTTATTTATTATCATTTTTCCTAATTACATATTCAATGTATCATTTAAAAGAAAAATACTTGCCATGTACTTTTTTGTAGAGATTTCATTTCCAAAGAAAAATACGATAATAGTGATAAGCAAAATTTGCATGATTTCCATATAATCTCAAATCTTCTATTTAAATATACTTCAAGTTATTCTTGTTCTGAATATTTGCACACGCTATTAGCAATGCAATCGTTACAATTTATTCGGACAAATTATATTTTTTTTTACGAAAGCGGAACTATCTTTTGAGAAATTGCAGACGGTTCGTCCACGCGGTGAACGAGTTCGGGGGTATTATGAAATAAATCTCGTTATTGCTCGGTCGAGGAAGAAAAGCGGGCGGTCAGTTTTAATTAAAGAACTCGGGGCGTCAGCTGCTCCTTGCTCGCTGGTTTCCCTTCTTTTCCCTTTTTTCATCTCCCTCTCTCTCACCCATTCGTCCATTGCGACCGATATCAGCTACGTACGTGTCGTAAAATTTACGGTTTCAATAGCAAAAACACTGATCAACGACGGAACGATCAGTGATTATTAAATTGATGATAATCAGGCTCATTAATAATTCGAGGCGTCGATGATTTGCCTCTACGCGAGATTATCGACGACGCATAAAACGGGAATAAGGAATGAATTTCGAATGAGCCGCTATTAAATGAAACTGAAATTTGATACGGTTCGGGGTTAGGTAATGCGCATCGGTATGCCAATACATTTGGTAGCCGCAGTACGTCTGGTCGCATCGCGCGGCTCGTAAAACTAAAGAGTGACTGCCATCGCGTGGCGGTACTTAGCGGATAGGCAAGAGTACCACGTAGGAGGGAGAGAGAGAGACAGGTAGCTGGAAAGCAGGCAATCGAAGAAATTGCTGCGCGCAATTTTATATACACGGGATGGCTTTCGGGTGAACGTCGCATTCTGTTTAATGCGAAAAATATTTACAACGGCGCGCAGGCCCGCGATCGACGCCTGTACCCGGATAGGGTGGTACAGGCACAGACACATACGCGCCGGTCCGCGTGTATACGAGATGACGCTTTTATTATTTGAGCGAATGTGCTCCGCGAAAGCGTGTACTACATCATAGACGTAACGTTTTATGGGTCGTACCCGGTGACCTTATGAGGCAGCCGCTCCGGTGAATTCTTTAAGGCTCCGGCAGAGATAATATAATCCGCTGTATAGAACGCGAGTTACCGGGTAACCAAACATCACCGGGTCCGAATAAAGAAACCGCGCGCGACGAAATAATGCTAGGCTGCACGGCGACTCGAAACTGACTCGATAATGACGGTGTAAACGGACGGTTCTATTAAGCGATAACCGCGCGCGGCGTAGTATGCGCTGCAGAAGGTTTGACGTACGCGTCTACACTCGGCAATTGACATATATATTGTAGAAAAACACGTGGACGAAGGGAAAACATGATTATAAATTCGTACGAGGGTAAACATTATCCGTCAACTAATTATTTACTAGCCGCGGCGAACGTCGAATATATATGAGCACGTGTGTCACTGGCTGACGGCATAAAGAAGAGTCCTACCGGTCGCGGAACAAAGTTGCCTGAAAAGTTGTAGCGAACCGTCGAAAGGAGCTAACGAGCGGCAACGAGAGCCGCCAGAACGAGCATCCCCGTTGCCTCATTAGTGACTTTTAATTTTCCAAAGCGAGCCTCTCTCTCGTTCGGGTACTCGGAAACGACCGCTAGGCGTTGTCGCCCGTCGAATAAAACGAGCGAGAGAAATGAACCGAGGAAAGAGGAAACGAAGGAGGACGGACAGACGGGGAAACAGCAACAGCAACAGCAACACGGAGCGGTGGCCCGCGCGCACCATTGTTCCCTCGGTTCTTTATTTCTCTACCGGCCATCTCCTCCTCCTCCTCCGCCTCCTCCTTGGTACCCCCTTGTTCTTCTGTCCTCGCCACTGCACCGTGGCTTTATTGTGTTTGAGCTCGACGCTCCGCTCTTTTGTTTTGTTTCGCGCGCCATTAGAGGGGCTAATTGCCGCTCATACGCGATCGCCTTTTGTTTCCCTCCTTTTGCCACCTTTCCTTCCCCCGGCTACTTTCTCCCGTCTCGCTCGCACCTCTCTAACCGGTGACCGCTCCGCTTTCCTCGTCTCTGCGGCCACGTACCAAAGAGGGCTGAGTCATACCTCCTTCACCCTCGTCTTCCCTTCGTTTCTGTCCCGACGAACGCCCCGCGCCGAGAACTTGTCTCCCTCTCGCCAGGAAACGATCGGTTTTTATCATCTTCTCCCCCAATCGAGCTTTCACGCCGCTGTTTCACGCTGGCTTTTCGACTTGCACCGATTCCGCGCCGGGGCGAAACACGTTTTAACCGTTTTAACTTTAACTCGAATTATCATCCTTCTGTTCGTCCGGGTATCATTTCAGATAATCAAACCCGTAACGACTTTTCACGAGGGACGACAAAGAACGCGGCCGTGAGATAGCTTTCGCATCGGGAGAATAGAGAGAATATGACGAGAGGCCTGTGACCGAGAAGGAAAGAAATTATCCGGCAACGGGATAGACGGTTTTAATTCGGTGGAAAGCTAATAATTCCGGTATTGTGCGATCCTTACCAACGTTATTGTTTCCCTGCGGGGAAACTCGTACTCGTGCCGGGAGGACCTCTCCTCCTCGTATCCTGCTTCCATCGTTCTTTTCAACCGAGACCGAACAATGAGAAGAAGAGCCCTGGCTCTCTTCCCCCGTATATATATATATTGTAGCTTAATTATTGGCTTTATTATGATTTTGTCCTTCTCACCGAGAGCTAGCTCTCGCGGTCATCATCTTGTTCCCGGGCGAAAAAGAAAAGAACACGGAGATAAAGAACGACGAACGGTCGAGCGAGCGAGAGAGATGGAGATACGGGGTCGAGGAGGAAGGTGCACACAGTCTCGATGACAATACGCCTTCGTTTTCCCCCTCCCCTTGCCTCTTACGCTTATTAGAACGAAGATGAGAAAGGACTTTGAGCGAGCAAGCGGCTTCATTATTAATTTCGAAGGGGGCTCGACAACGACCATCGACACTCGCTCCGGCTTTGCTCCGGCAAGGTCACGCGTGCCGATTAACCCTCTCGCGGCAGTACTTTCGAATAAAAAGAAAGCAAAGAAACGCGCACCGAGGGTGGCGTTGAATGAAAAGGGCACCGAAGTCACTGCACAAGTCTCTCTACGGTTGTTCGATGCCTGCCATTTATTATTTCATTGTAGCGTGCGGCTCGTTATGCCCGGGAATGTAAACCCCCATTGTTTTCCGCTAATCGTCTTCCCTACGTATGCAAATGAAAAATCTAATAAAATTAGCATATGGCACACAATGTGTTCCAGTATAAATGATTTTTATTCTTTGAGAAATTGAAGATGAGTAGACAAGCCATATGACTTTTAAAATACAATAGAAATTCTAATGTCATGTTTTACATTGACATTACAAATAATTTATTTTGCGTCATGAATCGGTGTCTCCTTATCACGGAGCTGTTACCATTTCTAATTCGCACAGCTATAAGAAAATGAGTTATAATGCATTGAAGATATGCAAAGTTTAATTATAAATATATGGCATTCAATGTGTTCCAGTATAAATGTCTTTTATTCTTTGAGAAATTGGAGGTGAGTAGACAAGCCATATGACTTTTAAAATACAATAGAAATTCTAATGTCATGTTTTACATTGACATTACAAATAATTTATTTTGCGTCAAGAATCGGCGTCTAGTTATCACGGAGCTGTTACCATTTCTAATTTGCACAGCTATAAGAAAATATGAGGTATAATGCGTTGAAGGTATGCAAAGCTTAATTAGAAATCAAGCCGCGGTCGTGATTCCATCAGATCGCAATAAATCACGGAGCAAACGAGGTAAGAGTAACGAAACGAGTAATTCAGAACATCGTGTACAGGCTTGTCCACCCTTGTAAAATTACACGGCCCTGTTTACCGGCCGACTTGAGCGGCGGGAACAGGAACGGGCGCTCGCGGGGGTGGTTGTTGAAGGCATCCCGAAGATATTCATCGAAAGAAACGAATTCGCACGAAAGCCGACGCTTGAACTCCCGGGGTTCGGGTAATCGCGTGATTGCAACATCGCGGTAATTACAGTGCCGGTGCGGCGCGAGCCTGCGACTGATTTTCTCGGAAGCGATTCGAAAAAGGCGAAACGTTAGCACGCTGACGGTATTGCAGTTTTGCGCGCGAAGGGTTACGAAGGTAAAACCGGTAGGACTCGGGTAAATTACAATAAAGGAGAGCAGGCGATGTAGATCGAAATCAGTGTATCAATTTCTTGTTAAATTAACATCAACGCGCTGTTGCTATGGTAACTCGATTATTTTCAAATTGTTATTCCGTACATAAAATTAAGATTATGCGACTTGAAGTTTAAATTGATTTTTTCTTTCCAGTAGAATATTCATTGTTAGTAAAATGCACGGGATTGAATATTGTGATTTTTGAGTTCGTGACACACCGGTTCGGATATGGAGACAGAGAGGACATGGCATGTCCCCCGTAATTATAGCAACAATAAAACAATTTTGATAATTATCTCAACTAGTGTATGGGAACACACGACATTACGGCGGGCACGGGTATAGAAACGAGGCGAGGGCGAGGGAGCGAGCGGGGAAGGAACAGAGCGAGAAAACACGAGAGGCGAGGCGAGGCGAGGAGAGGAGAGGAGACACAACGACCGGGGCAGAATAATGACAATAATTACCATTTATATGCAAGTGCCGTCATTACCTGCACACGAGCAGAGTACGCATTCAATTTCGTATCTAATTTGAATAATTCAAACAAATCTCTCCTTCCTGCCCTCCTTCCTCTGCACGCTTTATAATCCCAATAAACGCGACGAGACATCGACGGTGATTCGCTTTTTCAGTACACAGACATACACGCCCGTCTACGTACGGTACCCGGGTACCTACGTACCTGCTTACAGCTCGCGTTTTATTTTTTTTTATCTTTACCTCGTTTCCGTATTTACCTCGTGCGCTGCTGCCCAATTGTACGGTAACAATCGTTCGTTATCTTTTTTATTAACCTAATGAGAGGAATCGTCGTATTTCCTTGCTTATGGCTGACGATAATCGCGTGCGACCGGGGCGAACGACGCAAGAATTATTATGTACCGTTCAGCGGTAATTAGTTTTATAAGATATCAGCGGATGACTCGGACGGACTAATGTTTCTGAATTATGACTGCAATAATTCACCGGGGAAAATTGCGTCTTTACTGTTGCGACCAATCTTACAGTATATCTTTACGACGCTGCGACAATAATTACAAGTCGATAAAACTGTTGGCTGCGACAGGAAGCCGTGATTTGAAATTCTACTCGAAACCGTGCTGACCCGAGCCAGCACGCGGGATCTTGTCCATTAATTAGAACATCGTAACTGATTTGAAGAAGACCGTCGAGATTCTTTTTTTTTACCCTGAAATCGGGCGCCCGTAGAAATGTTTGCGCGCAACCGTGGCACCAAGCAAAGTGGCCTTATCAATATTAATCGCGATATTTGCTCGGCGTGCTCTCCGTCGCACTCTCTATTACCAATTAATCCGGTCGTGCGAAGTATGCTGCGAACGAGCGGATAGGGCATAGCGCGCGGAACGAAGTGAGACACGCCGGGAGAAACGGAGACCGTGGTACAAATAAAAATGATGGTACGTAAGAGACGGCGACGTGAGCGCGAGAAAGAAACGGCGAGAATACCGAGGGGTGGGGGTGGGGGGGGATCGGAGAAAGAGAGAGAGAAACGACTCGTTGACGGGTTAGATATTGTGTCAGCCGAGTCGTCCAGCATTAAAAGTAATTACGACGTGATTGACCGAGGGCCT
>SHCU01000002.1:901749-923201 GCA_004307685.1 Ceratina australensis
GGAGAAAGAGAGAGAGAAACGACTCGTTGACGGGTTAGATATTGTGTCAGCCGAGTCGTCCAGCATTAAAAGTAATTACGACGTGATTGACCGAGGGCCTGTTGGCCGAGGGCGAGGCGACGCCGAGGGGGAGGCTAAATCATCGGAGTGACGCACGTAGCTCGTTGTTGCCTCCCAATTATACAATCAGCGGGACCGAGCGTACGGGAGGCGAGCGGGGAAACACCGAAAGACGGACGGGAGAAAGGGAGAGAGAAGAGCAGCCCGTTGGTGGCGATGAAGAAAGAAACGAGGAATGTGCGAGCGTGTATATACATGGTTGGATCTTGTGTGCCGGACGAAAGACGCGAAGAGAGACGGCGCGGTGGCGGAATTACGTCAGGAACGTGGCGGGCAGTCGGCGTCCACCGCGACTCGGCGAAGATCGGTGCCATGGTGTCATATCGCGACGATAATTGTCGGCCGGAACCAGCGCGGCGAGGCACGAAGGGGATGGATGCGAATCCAGATGCGAATCGGGCATCGATTCTCTAATCTGAGCATCATCGAAATCTAGCAGCGTGTTAATTCAAGGCCTGTGGCCAATTATTGAAATTTATGTTTAATCCTTTGCACTCGGGAGCTGACTCGCTTGTTTTATAAAATAATATTTGTTATATGTATTATTCTAAAAATGTCGATGAAAAAATTATGAGAAATTAATTGACCAAATATTTGTGCATTTTCAAGAGCCACCGAAACCAGGTTAATTCTTGTATAGTCTTGAAAGTCTCAGTACTTTGAAATCCATAATCAAATTAAATGTAATAATTGTAACGAGCCTAGATATCATTCCTTAAAGTTATTTAATAAATGGATTATGGAGCGACACGGATTGATCGTGATTGTTATTGTCTATTACAAAGCCTCGGCGAGTTGGCCTGCGATGCAGCTGCCGTTTCGTACGACGACAACGACGATGATAGTTTATAAGTCGTGATCTAGAAACAAATGAGCCATTGTGGCGGACAATCGTTCCGTTAAGAACCGAGAGGAGGGCCAAATAGGCGTGAAGAATCGAACCGGCCCAGCTGGCAAGAAGAAGTAATCGATTTCGACGATAGCGTCTCCGTCGTCCTTTCCCGCCGACGACGTTCTAATTCGACTCGTCGGGAGAGGATAACGCATTTCGCGCTCCAACACCTCCCAAGTGATACGACCTATTCTTCCTTTGTTTAGCGGGCAAAAATTATACTTTCTATTCTGCATTGAAATTTACAATTTCTTTAATCGAGATGCAATTTTTCATATGCGTCATTTAACAGGATTGAATGTAAGATAGAAATGGTATTGAAGTATGAACGCTTGAAATGAAAGAATATTGCACCTGTACTAAATCGCTTCGAGCATTTGGCAGTGCGACAGCAAAAGAATAATGTTTTGATTTAGTTAACACAGTATTGTCCGTCCACATAAATGGTCGTGCGCGCGCCCTTCCAAGTATGAGTATACTTACTCGATGGCCGGAACGTTTCGCGCTACGAAGTACTACGTGCCAATCGAGAAACAAAGGGTTGCACGAGTTGGCAAGGGTGACTCGGTATGACGATCGTACAATAGTTTCTATGAAGCCTTTTCTTCGAAGCCACGGCCCATTAATGGGCGCCTCCCTCCTCCCCCCCGTTTCTTTCTTTCTCTTTTGCTCGCGAACGTTCATTCCGTTATTTTACTGTTCGACTCTCGACTTTAGTGCCTTTTCAAGGTTGTACTCGAAGACATTCATCGTGATAAATAGTCCTTCGTGAGTACAATTAACGGAGGTCGCTTTCATACCCGCAAACTCGATGCCCTCGCGCGGTAATTATTCAGGAAAGCTTGCCACGTTCCGTGAGAAAATGTAATTTAAATGAAACGTTTTATAAAAGGAAGAAAAATTCGACTGATTTACATGCATCAAAAATTTCTTATGAATTTCATTCCTGTAAGTAATAATTATTATTGAAAGAAGGGTACAGCATATCATTTTATGGGACAGCGAGGTATCGGTACCTTGCGACGACTAAATTCAACTTGACAGTGTTAATTGAGCATCGAACTCTGATGCGAGCTGACAAAACGAAACGTGAAAGTAAATTAATTGTGACTCGTTGTACGTGTTTGACTTTCGAAATCCTCGATCCGCGCCGCGACGTTAATTCGTCAGCGAAGAAACGAGTACGCGCGCACATACACACGTGTCTCGTTTATTCGCGATGCGTGCACGAATTCGCATTGCGTACACGTACGGGCGCGCATGTATGCCACTCCTATATTTAAGCCGGCGATTTTACGACTTTGCAGAACCGTGATTACGCGAATGGCTGCAAATTGTACAAACTATGCACAAACTACATCTTCGACTGCGACGTTAAACACTGACATCAGTGAGGATCTAACGCCCCGCATGCAATTTCAAATCAATGCAATCAATTTATGAAAAGATACAACGTTGCATTAATTTATCTCATAGCGGGAAGTATCATACTGTGTATTCGGATTCTCTATTACAATGTTATTATTAATCTGACATTTTCATTAAAATACGATAATAGCTTGATTACTTTATAATAAAATCTTTTAACTCATCGGATCAGACTCCAAAGCGCAAACGTTTCCCATGCAATCGTTGTCGAACAAAACCATTAGCATTAATTGAACGGTAACAATTGAGCAGGGTACTCGAGCGCGATTATCCCCGACGCAGTGTGTCGATCGCATCGATTTCTATAATCCGTCGGGCAACATGAAAGAAATCGGTTGTACCTCGCATTTCACGACTCATCGACGAGAGGATCGATCGATCGATCGATCGGCGCTCGATCTCGCAGATCCGAGTTCCGTGTACACCGTGGAACACCGCGTCCCAACCCATCAACGCGGCCGAGGTTTGAGAAGTGGGTGTACCCTCCTCGGTACACCGGAGCCTGGGCGTTAAAACGTATCGAAAAGAGACAGCGGCGTCGTATTTATGGGCACGGGGCCCTCGCCACGAGGAAGAATGAAACGGAACGAGGCGATCGGTATGGACGCGGCGGCGGATCCGGGCTAGGTCGTTCAACCAACCGGTGAACCGTCGAACAATCCGGAGCGACCGGACTCCCCAGCACCTTGCTCTCTTAAACAGTCCTTAACCCTTTCGCGCAAAGTAATGCACGGCCTGGGTTCAGTCGTAAACTTTGTAAGCTGATGGGCCCGCGTACAAGCTAATTATAAGAATTCTAGGGAATGTTAAATAGAACTCGCTCATACGGGCAAGAGGCATCGGGTCGTAAATTACTTTTACAATACAATTTTTCCGATCACGCGAGATATCGAAATAAATACAGTTGATACCTCGCGGTTAAAAAGGATCGTACGAGGAGTTTTAAATCGCGGAATTGATACAGAGAATACGGCATGAGGCAGCGTATCGTGGATGACTTAAATAGGTACAGTGGCGACTTCGTGTCTCCTGCTGCAGGCGTGAACCGGGCATAACGAGCCAATCTTACAGAGAAATCGGCGTGCGCGACGATGCACGCCACGAGCACTCCGCTCGCTCCGATTGTACCTATCGACTCCCCAGGGTGGAGTCCAAAGGCTCGTACGGTGTATTAATAACGTCGCCCTGATTTATCGCGTTGCGAGGATTTCACCCGGTCGTGAGCTAGCGAAAGTGTTTCGAACGCGAGCTTTGTGGTGTACGCGCGAGGTTTAATTGAATTCGAATCTGCGGGTCCGCCGGCCGGATTTCAGATCAATGAAACGATACGATTACTCGATTTCAAATGAAATAATCACGGTTAAGAACGAAGTAACTTATATCGAGTACAATGAAAAATAAAATATCACTGGCAGAGTCGAGATTAAACCTTTTACGATCCTTGAAACTATATAAGTCTATTTTAAAAAGTATTCAAAAATGTGCTTAAGAGAACATTGCAAAAGAATTTGTTATTCTAATGTAAGTTACTAATTTTTGATTACCGGAATGAATGAAAACGTTTCAGTCTGTAAAAAATATCAAAGACGAAATTTATTCCACCTTAAATAATGCATTGTTGATGCGCTGGTGGAAAGTAGAGGGTCAGACGAGTTCGTGCTCCTTTGAGGATGCTCTTAAACGTTTCACGGATTCCGGCTCTGTCAAACAAGCTCCTCCAACGTTTGTTTCCACTTGTTTCACAGAATCTCTTTATGTAGTCTAACAATCTCATACGTACTCACGTAGGTTGTTACAGATACGAAAAAGTCTAGCTGCCATATATCTCCGAGAGCTGTGCCCCGGCCGGGGTAACGATAAAATGTTTCGCGAGACGGTCCAAGTAATTGTTACAGGAACGTTGGCAGAGGTGTTGCGTGGAGGGGGATCCGTTACGTCGGCCGGTGAAATTTAAAACGTGCAAAAAGGAATGTATCGGAATTAAAAGGGCGTCGTTTATCGGTACCTTTCGCTGAGTTACTTCGCCATTAAACAGATTAAGAGGGTACGATCAAGAGAGAAAGCACTTGTCCTCGTAAAAACAAAACCGCCTAAATCAATGATATCTCGGAGCTACGCTCCACACGGAATCCGTAGCCCGGCTGCTCCCTGGTTACCATCCCGCCCACAGTTACCGGCGTACGTGTTTACGTTCCCTACCAGACGCAGCGAAATTGAGAAACGCGTCGTCCCGGTATCAAATCGTAGCACGCGGCCGGGACGACGTGCCTCCCCCGGGCCGTTCGTCCGTTCCTTGATCTCCGTGGAATAATATTCCCGTACAGTTATTTTTTCTTTTTCTTTTTTTTTTTACTTTACGACGGCCACGTAGTATTCGAGACGGTGGAGTAAGGAATCGAGGCGGCACGAGCGGAACGAGGAGAAGAATAGAGGCAGAGACGCGGCGCGGAGGAGCTCCACCACGGAGAATTGAAAATGATGATTGGCGGTAAGCGGGCTGCCAGCAGTGATGGAGGAGCCGGCAGAGGAGAGGTGGTCAGGTTCGAAAGAAGAACGGGTTGGTTACAGAAAAAGCGAGAGAGACAGATAGAGGCGAGGGGTACGTGGCGAGGGGGTTCTAAATAAGAAAGCCACGAGAGGGGGAGGTGGAAGCCTCGGCAAGAGGACATCCAACCTGATGATGACCGGCAGAAGGGGGAAGGGGGGGGGGGCACGGTAAGGAAAAAGAGTCGGGAGCGCGCGAATTAAGTCGATCGCGGTGCGTGGAACCACATCCTTCGCGCCCGCTACCACGCCGAAGGATATCGCTTTCCCTTCGTCCCGTCCCGGCACGCTGTCTCGCCCTCTCCGTCCCACACACGCTACTCTCCCGTGCCCACTTCTTTATTATCGACATCGACCGTCGTCTTTTGTTTTATAATAACCGCGCCGTGGCTGCGGTCGCGCCGTTCTCGAACACCTCCTTTTGCAACACCGCTCTTCAACGAATAAAGGGAACAGATGAAAGGGCTCAAGGCGTTTCCGATAAATTTCCAATACCGTGACCATGAACAGATCCAATTGCCCTCTGCTTTATACCGAGTTAATTGCCGTTGCCGAAAGTCTCGGATAAATCTCAGCGATCATTTCGTTTAATTCAAATTAACGTTAGCAGTTTTATTCGCGCGATTACACAAAATTCTACGTATCAATGTGGACGAGCAGTGGACGAGATCACGTCGACTTTCGTTTTGTTCGCGCCTGAACAAAGGGAAGGATGTTTCGAATCGGGGATAGGTCGCAGGGAAATGGTTTCGCGCAAAGAAACCAAAACCGCACTCGGCAACGGCCGTCGATATCGCGATAAGTTAATGGAACATCGCCGAAGACGTGGTCGACGCGCACCATACATTGTAATCGGGCAGCCAGCGGGGCGCATCCGGAAGTATTTAAACCAAAGAGGCCGTCGTTGCACGGCGTGGCTGTTTATCTCGCGCCCTTTTATTAAATATTCTCAGTCGCGTCTCGCATCGAGAGGCGATGACCACTCCCGACAGAATTATATTCTCCCTCTCGTTTCTTTTATTTCCCCCCTTTGTGCGTGCGCGCGCGTATGCGTGTATACCTTCGATTTTTTTTTCTTTACTTTTCTCCTCTCCTCGAAGACGAGATCGAGCAGGCGGATAAGGCAGTGACACGCAGGCGACGCGCTGGGCGCCCCTAATCCGGCAATAAAAACCTCGGCTCACGTATTATTATTTTATTTAGTTTCCCAAACTGCCACGGCTTAAACGCATCCATAATTACCGGCGACTACGTGAACCGCTTAACTTATCGCGCGTCCCGACCGACTCAACTCCTCCTGAAATCCTCTCTATGCATCGTATCCGCGTACCGACACGCATCGCACACCCCCCTCATAAATCTCACAACAATATCTGATATACATTACTAAATAAAACGTTTTTACAGTCTATGGTAATCTTCAAATGATACCTCTTTCATATTCTGTATCTCCGATCGCAACACATAATTAATATCCTCTTTATCCGATGACTAGGAATAAAATATTTTATCAAAATTCATGTTATCATTTATCTTCGTACTTGCTCTATTAATTATTTTATCTTTATATACAACCAGCTGACCGAGGCCTTCCTGTTGAAGTGAGATTTCAAGATCTAATAAATACGGCTTCCGGCAAATTTTTTTTATCCCATATCTTCTATAATTGTCCCGGAGGACTTATGGCCGCGAGTGTACGCGCGAGCGTAATTTATGCGTGCATGGATTTGAACTCCCACGCCATGGAGGCATACCACGAGATTGTTCGTACCCACGATTGCGCGTATACCTGTCCGGGCTGTAAGAATTATCCGTGTCCGTTCGCGGCTGGCTCCCGATACGCCCCCGTACGCCGAATTCACGGCCCTCAATGGAGTCGTTATCTATTGGGAACGAGTTGTCGAGAATTCGGGCGGCCACGATATTTCCAACCTACTTTTGCCATGACTGCGATTTCTAAACTGGTCGTTCGTATCTACAGGCATCGAGTAAAACATTGACAATCTTTCATCTTTATTATATTTGTTTCTAATGGACGAAGTTCTTATGCCTCTCGCTTTTTTAACTTCACGGTACACGAGTGGATATATTTGAAATTCCTAAAAAATTCAGAGAATAATACCCCGAGGCTTCTAATGTATTCCAATTATTACCTGCTTTAAATTCCCAAGCTTGTCTCAATTTCTGACACTGGTTGAAAAAGCACTCGAAGCTTGCGTTAAATTAACGGCGCTCATAAATAACGTAACCGTACATCAATATGTATGGAAATTAGCAGTAACTTTACCGTCGGGTTCGTTGTCTTTTCGAGCATCTCTACCATCAGGACCAGGTCCCTGAGATGGCATTATCTTTCCTTTCTCGCAATCAGTGGTCAGTGAAGTCAGTGTCTGATTACTTTTGAACGCACGCAAGTGATTACAATAATCAAATTAACCAAAATAGCTTGATCCACATAATAGAGGACCTTAGTCGGTTCCATTCAATAAATTCCAGGAGAAAATGTATTATTAGCCAAATGCGAACTTCGTACTGCGAGATATTAGCATTAGTTCAGCATCTTTGGCGAAAGAATCGTACAATAAAGAATAACGTGAAAATGGAGAACGAAACGAAACGGGTGAGAGGAAAACGACGAGAGAGAGTGGGACAATGAACGATGCTTGCACTGGCTCCAACGTAGACCCAGCAATTTCGACGAATTGCTGGCGATTACCGGCGCACCGCACGGCAGCTCGAATTTTCCGTTTGTTTGAGTTACGGAGCTGCGCGAGGCCGCGAAACGGCCGTCAGCGGCCAAGCTTCGACGAAACGGACAACCACTCTGGGACTCTTGTTCAAAGAATAGTTGGAATGTTGAAACGATCCAAGGAAGTAACGAGAGCAAATTATATGCACCGTAATTATGAATCCGAGGAGATAGAACGTACCTAGACCTACTAAATTCACTGGTAATCAACTCCTTCTACTGTTTCTGTACAGTCAACTTAACACGAAAGCTGTTGAATTCTTTGATAGAAAAAAAAACTGTTCCAATCTCGTGCAAAACATTTCTATTTTTTAACGTTCTTATAGTTCCGACAGTTATGGCGTGGCAATCTGAAGGTAGAAAATAGAATACAAAAAAAAAAAAAATGGGTAAAGAACCTGGGGCATTATTACCGGTAGTCGAATGGGCAGCGATTAACACTCAAATGAACCCGCGGCGGAACGGCGAGACCCCGGTAGCCTCTTTGTTGGAACGATTCTGAATCTTTCCTCCCCGGCTGTCCGTGTAGACAATGGCACCGGCTATTCCGGCGGCACGATTTTTCCGGCTGCCGAATAAAGAAGGGGCAGCAGTAGCAGCGCGGCGGCGGTAGTCGGAAGAGATAGGGGGACCAGGGAAAGAGGAACTCGCGCGAGCGAGTATCCAGCAGCAGACCCGCTAGAAAGAGGATAATTCCCTGTAAGTGGATAATGCCTCGACTCGCTGCTCCTTGCCTACGCATCCAAGATCGTGCACTCCTCCCTGCTTCTTCCTTCGTCTATTTCCCCCCCTCGTCGCCGACGTTTCGCATGGTAGTTTTGCGGCTGGTGGTTGAAGCCTCCGCAGTTTCGAGTCTCCGTCGCTCTTTCCATCGTTTCTCCTATCTAACCCGCTATCTCCTTCTTTCTGGAGGGATCTTATTGTACGGCTCGCTTTCAAAGTTCCACTCGTTGCACCCGGACGCGCCACCATCGAGGAATTCGCGTTTTTCCGTCCGCCCTTCCCTCTTTCACCTCCCGCGGGTCCCCCTCCCTCCCCGCTACGCCCGCACGCGGTCGTGGAGTTTTATCGCGCGAGATACCCTCCTCTCGCTGCCGTTTGCGGTTCATCCTCCAATTATCCCTAATACAGAGAATATACCGTCGAGCGTTATTATTACTCCCGGCTGTTTCGGATTGTTCTTCTCCCCCGGAAAATTTTCGTTTGTGCCCGCGGAGGTAGGTACACTTTATTGTAGACGTAGTCTAAACTCGGACGAGGGTAATTGGCCTGCTTTCCTACCAGTCAAAAATGCATGGACGAATGCATGCAACAACGTTGCTGCCGTTTAATAATTCCTGCTGCTTTAACTTGTCTGTCCTTTGTACCAGAAACGATAAGGCGGATCATTCAATTTTTTTTTAACGAACGCGTTTTGATTATCATTGAATGGCAGTATAAATGACGTAGCCGAAGGTTACAATTATTTCGTATAATACTTGGAATAGTTTCCTGAGATCTAAAACGATGGTCGGAAAACGAAGCCGAGGGTACGATCGCTGGAGGTTGCCAATAATTGTCGTGTTTCCGAAGCGAGGTACTCGAGTACGTGCGAACTGTCTACGGTGCATCCCTCACGGTTAAACGAAAGAACGTTGTAATACTGTTCGTCGTTAAATCCACGCTGGCTTGGCCGTAACGTTTCGCATGGCTACGAGAGGCACGAAAGCCGAGGAACGTAGAGTTTCAAACGATGCACCGCCCTGAAATCTACATTTATCCTCTGAATTTTATAGGCTGCCGTCAGGGCGATTCCGCTGGCTAACTTTTCCTCTCTCGTTCCAGCGCGGCCTCCGCCGGCTCTCCGTCTCTTTCCTTGCAACAACGCAACCGGCTAAATGCTCGGCCGCGGCGCGAACGAATCATCCAGCCTCGACTTCTTGCCCCGTCGATCGCAATGACTTTTACGACGTCCGAGGGTCCGGGGATGGTTCTTACGATCATAAACGTGTCAGCCGTTAACTCTCGATCGGTGCGCTATCGCGAGCCGATGATAGCGCTTGCTAACTCGGAAACCGAGTGCCACAATATGCGCGGCGCCCGTCGTTGCCCGATGAAAATACGCAAAGGTTGCGTTGCGTTTTACAACCACGCATGAATCTCGTTCTGAAACGGGAAAGCGCATTCCTGTTTACGAACGATTCCTCAAACTTGATCCCACGGGCGGGGAAGAACAACGCGCGGAGTGGAAGATTCCAACGATGGCCGGGACGATGAACGATCGGAAGCGAGCCGGAGGATAATGGAACGAGGAAGCGAATTTTACGCTCGTACAAGTTTCCCGCGCGAACAAACAGCGCGAACGTACTACCACGAGCCGTGCGGGAGGCGGGAACTGTTTCCTAAACTGAACGGAGGAACCGATGGATATCTTCCACCTTTTCCCGACCTCCGACGGCGATTGACGGTGTATTCCCGTGGCAGAAGCGTTCGCCCCGTCCGATGATCGTTACGTCCGCGAGAACGGTTTGCACGGCGTTCCCATGACTCGCGGGCTCGGAAAAATCCATAACGTTGGCCACTAGTAGGCAGAGCACAATCTTATTGGCTCTCTTCCCGTTGCTCGACACACTGCGAGGGACCAGATATCTGCCGTCCACGCTGACGAGTCCATAAGCCAAGTTTTCACGTTGCATCCCGACCGTGACTCGTATACCTTCCGTGTATTCATATACAAGGTGACTCGAGTCTCCGATTAAACACTTTCACGTGCGTCACGCTGTTTTTAAGGTTGTATGAGTACTTAAGATTTTTCATGTTATTTTTAATGTGTTAATAATATATAAAGCAATATATATTTCACTTTATAATAATTATTTTATACAAAGAATTAAGCCCTTGTACATATGAAAGTAAATAAGTTAGATAAAGCATCGAAATTTTAACATTTTATTAGATATGACATAAACAGACACTAGAGGAAATTTTAGAAAATTTTGTCAAAACTATTAAAAAAGTCTCAATAATTTCAAAAAATTACGGAGAACAAATGATTGATCGTTAAATGTTTTTGAATGCAAGCTGATTTCCTTGATCATCGAAGGATAGCATTGTGGGCTTGATAATATCAGGTGACCCACCCTGTGCAGGCATTTCCACGTACGGGGATGACTCGATGGACAGGGATCAACGACGGGGCACAGTTTTGTTATGAGAATCGTAATAATATTCCAGTCAGACCCGCGGCTGTACAACGGGCATCGGCGTCCACGGGCTGAATGACAATTCGCCGGATCCGAAGCGCCTGGGTAATTGCCAGCTTAGCCAATCATTATAACGTGTATATACGGTCGGATATGGTACTACTCCGCTCGACGGGCCTCGAATAACCGACAGCTAACGGACGAGCGACATTCGTGATTTACGTGGATGCGCCATAAATCTGACTGGCCTGCTCGGAGACCTAGACTACCTCCGCGGCCATTCGCTCGTGCCTGTTTAATATGCCACGACCGATTTCATTGTAGAAAACTCCGACCATATTTGGAGGATTTCTCCGTCGACATCCTAGATTAGCCATCGATAAATTCGTGGACGTATGAGAAATTATGTGTCCGAGATGATATCGGTAACAGTACAAGTTCGTATAGATATTAATCCGAATCGAGTTTCATAACCAAACGTCATTACAATTTAATGTTCTTCTTTTCAGCTTGTACAAGGTCAAATGGCTGAGGTCAATTTTTAGATTTCTTAGTTTCTTCAAATAAAAATTGCAAGTCTGTATCCTAAAAGATACTGTATTAAAATACGCGTTACAACAGTTTTTCATTTGGCTTCACTTGAGAGTCGTAAATCAATGATCGCGGTATGACCCATAGGTGGATCGGGAGACAATAAATTATTACGAATAATATCGTCATGTACCGTGGAGGGTGCTCGTTAAACAGGAGGCAGTACAATCGTGCTGCTAATGACCGGGGCGCCGAGGTCTGTTTCTTAGTATAACAACGGCAGAGAGATACTTCGTCACGCGTAGAGAGGACGTATATACGAGCTTGGCGAATCATTAGTAAGGTATCTGCCTGCTACTTTCGTTGTAGCCCGATGCTTTCGTTGATTTTAATCCGTGAATCGAGCATTCAAATTAGATGCCTTTGTTACTCTCAAGTTAACACTATTAATCGTTTCTACAGGAATTATATGATTTCGATATCCACTTGCGATCCTAAAATATATTCAACAAAATTTGGCGAGATTATAACATAAAATCAATTTAGTTTCTCTGATAATTTTTAGGTCGACACATAAAAATGTTATTTAATCGAAAATATATAAGCAATAAGTATTCCCCTATATAACAATTATTTTATAAAAGAACTGGTGACCGTGAGTCACTTTTCGAGTGTTAAAGGTTAATAGAAGTTGTATTGTACTGAAGAATGCATTTTGATCAGTGAAGTAAAAAGTGCATTTAATGAGTAAGAAAAGTCTGGAAACTCAAAAAACGAGAGGACGTCACGAATTGGGATTTACATCACATACATAGTTTTGGAGCCGGTGCGTCGGCTATTTTTTTTACGTGCCACGCGATGAATGAATAATAAACCTCTTGGATCCGCGTTTGAACTCCTGAACGGGCAACGATATATAAATTCTGTACATATGTGCGAGCTCGCATACGTACACGTAACTGTCCGAGTCGCGTGGGTTACGGTTAGTACGAATGTGTATTGACAAAACCATCTAATTAGACTTGTGGCCAATATATGCCCGAGTGAAAGGTTCGTGGGCGTGGCAGGAAGTGCACAATGGATGGGAAACATGATAGCACGCATTAAATACATACGTATGACCGCGAAAACCCGAGGCTAAGAAAGTTACCATACCGCGAAAGGTTAATTACCAACCGGCGCATTATTCTTATACTAACGGCGCGGCGATGCATTCTGATTACGAATCGTGATATTTCACCGTTGCACCGTTATCAGACCGAACCTCTCCGGTCGTATCAAAACTATCTCTGCATCGCGCAAATCATTCATTCGCGTACGTAGATACCGCGAAACAATATTTCGCGCGAGCGCATTTAATCGCGTTTAGAGGTACGTATGTATTTGACACATTTTATCTTCCCCGGAGATGCTCACATGCACTGTATTATGCAAAGTATTTGAAATAACTACATGGTTCGCGTGTTCATTAGCGGAAGAAAATTATTTCTGCAGGTAAGAATCTTTAGGCGGGATCGAGCGTATTAATGCGTCCAACGAAGTCGGTTTCAGGAATCGTGCGACGTTTCGCGGAACAGAACGGGCTCGTAAGCGGCCGTCGTCGTGCAGGCGTTAAAGATCTGATGCCCATTAATGACGGGAGTCTTGTGTTCACGTGTCGACGCTAACTGATCACGAAAAGGTGGACGAAGAAGTGTCAATGATTGCCCCGTGTTTGATAAATGGCCATGACTCTAATAATACAGTGTACGTATTCGTCCGAATTCAATAGATATTTTCAATTTTCAATTGTTACAATTACAATTGTAATTCGATGTTACGAATGACTCTCGATGTTACAATTACATTTAAATCGTGTTACAATCTCTTAAATTAATTTGCGGATCTAAAGATGTTTTATTATAAATGGTTAGATCTGTATCAGTAACCACATCTCATTTCTCTTATTACGAGAGAAATAAAAGTATACTCCGGTCCGAAGGTACGAGGGGAAGAAAATTATAAAGAAGAGAGCGAGACCAATAAAACGCGCCATTACGTTTAACCGAAATAACCGCGGTCTCGTGTACCGAGAAATCGGCCAGCCTGACAGAGAGGAATCTCGGCACGGAAGAACCGAACAAGGGCTGGCTGGTCGTGCAGGCGTTAGGTATCCGATGACGCTAATGACGAGGCCATGTGTCCGCATATTGACGCTAACTGGGCTAACCGCGAAGGAGGAAAGCAAGAAGGATACGAAGAAAGAAGGGACGGGGAAGAGGTGGCGATGGTTCGCGGTACCACGTAGTAGACGACCGGTGCGCATCGGAGGTAACAAACGTCTCCTCGAGGCCTCGGATGCAAGAAAGGCGAAGAGGTTTCCCTCTCGGAGGTGAGGAGGCCGTTTTTGAGCCGCGGAGATGATTTACCTTACAACTAACAATATCCCTCCTCACGGACCCTCCGCCGGATTTATTAGTTCTCTCTCTCTCGTCTCGCTTCAGGATTTGTTCGCCGAGGCGAGTGCCAGACGGCACGAGGAAGACGGGAGATGAGAAGGCCCCAGGCTTGAACCCGGCACCTCATTACCCGATAATTTACTACGCGAGTAATTAACTGGGCACACAAACGGTGCCACGTATACACACCCTTGCCCGCGTATAAGAGTTAAAAGTGAGTAATACGTCTTGGAATTTATTCAGTCAGCAAATCTTGCGTACGTACGTACGTCGCAAATGAGTTTTGAAAAATCATTCTTTTACGCATTCTATCCGCCTAGAATTATTATTCCGTACCGATAACTAGACTACAGATTCACATGCAAAGTAAACAGAAATCTCCATTACATTTTAAAAATTATATTTCGATATTTTCTGCGACGTTGGCCATTAAATCAATTTTTTATAATTCTTATACGTACCAACTTTCAATAATTGTACTGATAACAGATACCATTTCTACTTAAACAAACTGACTAATTATTCTAATTTCATTCCTTACGTGCTGCACGTTTTATAATTGAATCGAATCGCTGGACCGTTCCCAGAGAACCGTAAAAAGTATTGCCATCAGCGAAATCTAATACGATTTAGCCTCACAAATATGGATCTGGACGACGAATGGCATTAAACGTTTCTAGTCATTAGCATCGGCTCTACCGATTCTCAGCCATGGGGCTTGTAAATATGGCTCGTATCGGGTTGAAAGGCGGCCGTCGGTTTCCGCGAAAGACAGGTAAACCGTAGAAATCGGCATTTACAGTCGGTGCCGAGAAGGTGGCTATCGCTTGTTATTCGTCCGAGACCCGGCACGTTCCCGGATTTTTTCAATTTGATACGCGCGCGTATTTTTAAGATTTGAACCGGCTTTACCCTCTGTACGGACAACGATCAGATCGAGGCTACCTGCATGCTAATCAATCGGTCTTGAGAGAACTATGCATGAGGAATGGCTCGCCGTGCTAGGGCTGCGAAATCGATTCGGTTCGAACTTCTCTCACCGCCGATTCGTTGTCATCGTAATTTTCATTAGACGGGACAACCTCGACGATGAATCAACTCGCGCCGCGACGACGCGTATACCGACACCCTTCGTACCACATGGTTGTGATGGATAACAAAACGCGGACCGGTACTTCTTCGAACGCTGCGCGTGAAAGAAGTAGCAGGTAAATATGGAAGTGCGCCCGGATGGAGGACGCGAGACGCGACGCAAATCCGTGGTGCCAAACTTAATTTATTAACTGCAATAAGTTATCATTTTCCGTTAATAAATTTTTGCCGCATCGCGGTAATAATTTAGCGATCCGGGCAGATTAATTTGTGCCTCGCCGGGTTGTTAAGCCGGACGATAAATATCCCCGTAAATCTGCAACGACAATGTAAATCACACCTCGGAATTTATCATCCTTCGGCTATTTACACCGGTGGGACGAGCGAGGAGAACGGAGTGGCAGAAGAATTCTAAGACGAGCGCGGATATTAAAATAAGGTGTCAACCAGCATCCCTGACCGTGATAATAAATCGCGCGCGGTAAGAGACACTGGCAGCGAGCGTCGGTCGCGCGACTGACGATCGCCACCGACGCGTTGCCAAGATGGATGCGTAGGTACACGCGGTTCGATACGAAGGGCACTAAAATAATAATGGAATGGCCGCGAGGAGCTCGGGCTCGAGGAGAAGGCGTCGGAGCTGATTAGAATGAGAATAGACGTGGGTGTGGATGCTTGTTAAAGGTGAGACGAGGAGGGAAACAAAAAGTAGGGGACGGAATCTCAGGGGGGGGAGCAAACGTGAGATAGAGAAACGAACGGGCAAACTAAATAATAACCCCCACTTCCGAGCCGGCATCGCATCGGGCGAAACCCGAAAAGACCACCCGGTGCAACGCGACCGAAGAGTTGCGCCGAGCCAACAAGTGGGCTCGGGCGAGAGCCGAGAGGCGAGCATTTGAAATGGTAATTACGGGCCGAAACCGGCGCGGTGATCACCGATAAAACGATTCCGAATGGTCACCCGGTTAGATGAAGTTTTACGCTCCCTTCTCCTTCGAACCAATAACACCTTCACCCTTTGTTCACCTCGTTCGTATTTGTACCACCTACGCGTTTTTTCACTACTACAGATGTACCACGGATCGACATGCGAGAGTGTGATTCGATTTGAAAATCGCCGGTGATTGTAGATCGAGTTAAAAACCAGGCAAATAATCGCATAAACTGAGGAAATATATTCAAATTGGCTGAATATAACTAATGCGCGTCGTCGTTTCAGTAATGCAAATTAGAATCCACGTGAGCAAATTACAAGCTGCAATTACGAGGAAATTTATCGCCATCAGGTTTCATGCCTAATTTACTGCGAATTATTGAATAAAAACGCATATATCTTGTTTCTCATTACTGCAATGAGTGTTGAAAAGATACATTGTTAAGCCCGAGCAAGGAAGAGTTAGCCGCTCCTCGTATGTATGTATGTATAAGCGTTTCGAAACACAATACCGGAATTTAATTATTCTTCCAGCTCGTGCTGTTCATCTTGGCCACGGCTGATCGCCGGCCAGCGGTGCATTATGCATACGAGAACCTGAGACCGGGACTTATGAAGGATCTGATTGAGTTCTGAGTAAATGGCATCTGCTCGTCCGAGAGCTGCTAATTAAACACCCACAAAGAATACTGACCGAGTATCCTGACCGACGTGTATCGCGTTACACAGAATACTTCCATCTAATTTGTTCCTTACAATAAAAAATATTCACTGCATAATAAAGAGAGTCAAGTTTTACGAGTAATAATTAACGCGAGATACTTTAATCTTCACGTTTGATTTTTTCAATTATTTCAGGATAACGTGCGTTAATCGTTTGGATCAAATTCGATTTCATCCTGCTAGGATGTCCTGAGTACATCGAATTGGCACTGGCCGGTACATTATGTATACGAGTGAGGCCAAGAGAGGCGAGCTTATGAAGGGATCTGATTGAGTTCTGAGTACGTGGCGTCTGGTTTGCCAAGCTGCTAATTAAACACCCGCGAGAAGGGTCCCGACACACAGCCACACAAATCACACACCCTTGCTTTGTCTTGCTAACTGTCGCGTCCTTCGGCTCGGCGCTCGTCGTCCCTCTTCATCCTCTCGTCCTCTCACCGTGCTCCCTTTGCTCTTGCTACCGCTGATTGATATTTAAGCTCGAATTTAACCCACCCATGACTTCCCTCCAGCCCCCTGTTCCAGCCACCCTCAACCATGTTCCACGGGGTCGTTAGCGAGCTGCTGCTCCTGGTACTGCCGCTACTCTGATGTTCACGTTGTTGATGTTGTTGGTGTCTGTGTCGTCGCTGGTGATTTCAGCACACCTGGCTCGGTTGGTACCAGCCCGGTGCCGTCGAACCAATATACGTATATATCAGACGTGATGAATACTCTTTCTTGTTTCTAACAATACTCGTTGAAAATATTTAATTTTTCTTCTAGTTCTTGGAATAATATTGCTTTTTCATGTGACTAGATAAATAGTGTACTTGTTTGACGTGCTAAAATCGGCGATTGAAGATAAAATGTAATTCTTAAGAAGATTATATCTCATATGAATTTTTCATATATCTCACTTTTTATGAACGCTTTGTCCGATGTAATTACATGCGTACCGAACGAATCCATACATCGCGTCACGTACGGAGGTGCTCGAAGTCTAATAAATGGTCAAAGACACGCGCGGATTCTCGTTGCCTGAATGTCTGACTCGACCTGGCTTGCGTATAGGTACATACCTTATACGTAGTGAGAATCAAAAGTCATGAAAATCAATGAAAAAAGATATTACATATTAAAATGTAAAAATGCTTTACTTATTACATAGTTATTATTACTTATTAAATAGTTAATTTTTTAGTTTCGTTATGAGCATGTAGCTGTATACGAGATTACGCCACGAGTGTAAAAGGTTCCTGTAAATCGCTCGAGGGACCCCCGTACGATTCTCCTCGATCCTTCTTGCCGGACAGGCACGTATAAAGCACCTGTTGGTCGCTCGGATCGCGAGCGTTCTTTGCCTCGACCGACCTCTATGTATACTACACCCGTGCATCGGCCCTTTTTGCCACCGGGAACAGAAATATTTTCACAGCTGACCAAGCATCACAGAGAGCGTACCACTTGGCACCTCGTCGCTGATGGATGCTCCTCGGCTTAAAGAAATCTTCACAAATTTTCAAATTGTCTGCACTTGTCCAAATTGCAAACGCGGAATGATAAAGTATCTCAACCAGAAAATTTGAACGTACGATAAATTCGTCGAGTCATCGTCGACGCTAATGAAACTTTATATAGCAAAATCTAAAAATCGATAGCCGATTCTGATAATAAAGAGGAATTCGTGAAACGAGATCAGGAATCCCGTCTCATCGTTCCCTACCGGCGAGCTATGTATTAGCATCACAAAGAGCGCATCTGCAGCTTTGCTCGCGTTCCAGCCGCGTGACACAGGTACTTACTGCCTACACACGCGCGTTTAACACCGAAACGGCATGTGTGCGCCCGTCGAATTCATACGGCGGCGCACGTGTGACGGTGAATCGCAACGAAATAAAGCGACGCACGAACATCGTACGGCCCGGCCGGCCGCGCAATTATCCCTAAACACAGTAATTAACGTCCGCGGGACGAACACACGGGGGTGTCGCGGCGGCGTTTTCACCCTTCTTTAACCCCTCATCACGGCCATTACCGTCCAGGTTGTGATTACGCGGACCGGAGAGACACGCGGGGTACACGCGGTGGACGAACGGAGAGAGGGAGATTGAAAAGTCACGTCAGACCGGTCGCACGAATTAATTCCGCTGGAATAATGAGCGGCTGTGCGTGTGGAAAATTAGTCAAAGAAAATGTGGACGGACGTATCTGCTCGACCGTTTCTTTGTGTACACCACTGATGTATAATGTAACAGATGTACGTTCAATTCCGTCGAGCCTGCGCGAGGGATCGATGTGGGCAGCTGAATTCAACATGTCATTTTTCTGATCGATGCCCATACCGAGCGGGAACGACAAATTGCCCCGCGTTCGTTACGAGCATTTGTAAAATCTTAAATACTGAGATACACCCGAATCTCATTCCACGTTTCAGCGAAACCCGTTGCAATTTGTAGATATAATTCGGAATAAAACAGATGCTCCGTCGGAGATTAATGAAGAATTGAAAACCGTTACCCTAATCCTTCATTCGCGAGCAACATCACGGTCGTTAAATCCGTGCCGACGTATCCATCCGCGGCAACTGAGCACCGGATTTAATCGACACCGCAGGGACGAATCGACAGTTGGCGGTTAATAGCAGCGCAAGCTACCGAACACGCGAGGGTCGGGGTAGTAGGAGGAGGAGGGATGATTATGCGCACCGCGTATAATTAGCGTAATAAGTAGTTTTTTGAGGCGGTACCCGGAGCAGTGGGAAAACAAAGCCGGTGGCTGGAAGCCAGCTAATTTCGATCCGGGATCAGAGGACAAAAGGAGTTAAAGGTGCGCGCGTCTATGCGTATGCGTTGATAGGGCTGAAACACCGAGCGCGCGGGGGGTGGGAACGGGGCGGAGGAGATGGCGGAGAAAAGAAAAAGCAGCGGCCCGGCGCACATCCTCCCTCTCGCCCATTCATCCTTTTGCAACGGGGTCCGCTCTCGGTTTCCGAATCAAAAGGCGGGGGCACCCTTTGGGCCCCGCGAAACCCGTATACACTACTACTTTTTTTCTATCCTTAGCTCTCGCTCGACGCACGACCCCCTTTATACGCGGCGCCGACAAAAGATCGGGGTGCGCGCGTGCACGCCAAGACAAGAGAGGGACGATCGCCGGGGAGACACCCGGTAAATCTCGACAATGACCCGGGCCGGTGTACGCGATCCACCAAAACGGATTAATTACAGCGTGGCTCCGTAATTAACCCCGCGGGAACCAGCCCCTCGCTGCTGGGCCTCCTCTATTTTTCTGGGACTTCATTCAACCGTATATCCCTGTTATTTAACTCGCGCGCGGCTCGTTCCCCTCTTAAGAAATTAAACTCGGAATAATAAATTTTACGACGATTTACGGATTCATATGAAAATAAAACTGAGTGACGAGAAAATGAGAACCGGCCAGCAACTTTGTATCTCCTCCTCGCATTTACGCAATAAATTCTAAGGTAATTGAGAGATCCGAACTGGATGGAATGGACATTTTCAATCAGTAGGGGGACACGAAGAACCGTGAAGATGCCGGGGAATGAAAGTGAGGGACGCGGATGGCTGAGCGGTGCGATATCCGTACGAATTTACGAGTCGCGCTAAAAACGTAAGCGACGTAAACCGGTAACGATCGTCCCGTTTATCGACTGGTTCGACGACAGCGAGAACGAGGCAAGGAAATCGAGGATACGCAGGATGCGTATACGAATGCAAAATACCGAGCGGAGACCGACTGTACTTCACGAAGACTGGCGTGTACCTACCATAAACACGAAGCTGGGTTATTGGTATCAAGCCTAAGAATGGATGGAGACCGTCATAACGCGAGCAAATAAACTCGTATCAAACTCATATACGAAATCGGACACGATTTCTAGTTAGATTAACGCCGGGCCTAACAACGCTAGCCAACCAACGATGATACAGAATTAGCATAACTTTGAACATGTTATTTCTCGCTTATTCAGTTCTACTCTGCTGTGTAACGAAAGGATGCTTGTGTCCCTTTTACATCGGCGGGCGTAGCATCATGAGGAATGTTTAAAATTGTAGGAGACGTAAAATCTCTGGCAAAAGTTTAAGATATGGTAGAATGAGCTGCTCGCTTATATTCTATGAGAACAGAGTAACCGCGATTATAAGGGTTCCCGGTGCCTAGAACCGACGAAGGAGAGGAGGGTTCCAGCTGCTTTACGATACAACGAGGTCTCATCCAAGCTGTATCGATACTTTCGATCGTGTTGGCATCGGAGATCGCGTGTCCACGCGCAACGGTTCCGCGAACGGCGCAGACAGAACGCAAGAACCGCGAGCGGCAGTCGTGGGTGATCAGCCGCGTGATATAAACACGTGTGAGAACTCTGGCGAGCCGCGCTTTGAGATTTGTACCGGGCGATCGTACCTACATGCTGTACGTACGCCGTGTATTCCCATTGCCGGGCTGCTTGTTAACGCGGCGCTCGTATTTTCTAATCAATCACCCGTTGCCGAGCTCGAAGGTGGTCGACTCCCAAACGAATCGCATCGCGGAAACGCGAGCCGAAGGCGCGATGGGAAAATTGATAAATAAGGGAAACGATAGCTTTGGGTATGAGACACGAAGTATGTACAATTGTGATTTATAATATTTTGTGGGATCAATCGAACTTGTGATCGAAGTAAAAAAAACAATGTATGGAACGAAGTGACGTTGAAACGGGAGATAGCAAGGAGAATCGAGGGAAATCCTAGAAACTTGGGGGTAAGAATGTAACAGACATAATTAAGAAGGTGGCTCGGAGCAGTGAGAACTTTGCTAATAACTCCGG
>SHCU01000002.1:939674-952311 GCA_004307685.1 Ceratina australensis
ACTAAAGCATCCGCCTAAACTCCGTACGCGAAAGCCAGTCGCGATAATTAATAATCGTCGGAAGATCCTTTATACACACGAACGAGTTTCCGAGACCCTCGTGGACGGGCATAATAGCGACCGTACGAAAAAATGAGAGCTGAAGATCACCGTCGAGATCTGACCCCAGATAGCAGGACGACGGGGCCTTGTACATTCGAGCGTGCCGGAGGAGCGGGTATATCTCTACCTATGTAAAACACGTGCCCAGAAAATATTTAAACCAGTTCCCTTTGCCTCCCTTCACCCCATAGTCCACCGGTACGTATGGTACCCAAGGATCAGTCATTGTCATTGACAATTCAGTTGCCAAAATGTTCGTTTTTCCCACCTTTGACTTAGATCTTATCAAATCTTACTGATAATGTTCGCAGAAAATGACTAAAGTAAAGAATCCATGATTTCGTACTTTTTATAGTATTAATTGATAATAAAATAATTTCTAATAGATAGTATAAAATCGAAATTGGACTACGAGTAATAAAAAACATAAATGTATAATACTTAGGTCGGTATAAATCACTCACCGAAACGAGGCCGAATCTCTCTGATGTCGATCATCTTTACAGCGAAGGCGACTCGGACAAGGCACTGGAATGATAATACAAAAGTTAATTAGGTTAAATACACGATTGCCACTCGGTACCGATTAAATTTAATCACGAATGATATTGTTAACATTCTGCAGGTGATTGATATGATTATGCAGCAACCTACGTGTCGTTTACAATAGACGTCTGCGTAATTAACGTTGTCAGGTTGACAAAAGAGATTCTTTTCACGATCCACGTCGAACAAGCATAATGAAAGACTCACAATTTACCGTAAGTTTAAACTTTCAATCACTAACATCGCGTCACTGAATTCTTTATGCAAATACGTTGTATCGTTAATAATTTCTCGGAGTAACCCCGTGTTTATTTTCAGATATCGATAACGCCTCGCTTCACCGTGAGAACATTTCGAATAAAATATCGATTTCTTATGAAAATGATATAAAATGTAAAAGTACCCGATAGCAAAACGTTTACGAACTACGAACGATCGGTAGATACTTCTGAAATTCGCAATAAAGTTCAAGGTTAATAGATTTAAAATAATATATAATCCGCGTATACTCTGTAATCATTCGTGAACATCACAAGTAATAGCCATCGTGGCATGTAGAATGTTACAAAAAAATTCGAGAACTTTTACGAGAAATATTATATCAGCTTTGTTCATGCACCGTGCTTATTATCCAGAAGCATGCAACAATTTTCTAGACTACCTTTTAATGCACTGCTCATCGCAGTTATACAACCTAACGATACTGTAACTCACGTTCCATAAAATTATGCTTTTCCGATTATGGACAATCGGCTTTTATTACGTTTAACGATATACACCTATTTAAGTAACGATATACGAAACGTAACGATCGTTATTTGCCCCTATAACTCTATTACTTTTAATAAATTATATTAACTGTGTCGATCATAATACTACGCTATTTCTAATAACACTGTACAATGGATTTGGTAAGGATTAAAATGTATCACCTTAAACGTATTTTCATAACTTCAGCCATGTTTTGCTCGTCCTTATATGGTAGTGCAACTGTAATAGAGAAATTAAATGAAACGGTTAGTATATTTGGTTAAACATGGAACACCCTGCTTCGATAAAAATTTAAACTATCTCAGTCTTACGATTGCCCTATCAATACTATGATTTTCATGATATTGATTATTAGTATTCACTTAAATTCTGTTGTAATGGGATTATATTCAAAGAAAACACTTACCACGTCGAAATCGTTACGCGGTACGCAGCTTGTTCGAGGGATATTCTTCACAGTTATTGCAGTTATTACAAAAGCATACGTGCCTACGTGCAACGCGCGCCATCTACCGGCGGAATTAGTAACTAGATTCATGCAAGGAGTCACGTAATCCGTTTTCATATTTACCACGAGCAGTTTCGGACCGGTGAAACAAAAAACGTCTTTAATTAGTGAGTGGAGTTAATAAAAATATTGTTTTACAGTGTTTCAATAGTATTGACAGTGCGATCAGTGCGGAGAAGAAATAGTGTCTCCTGTTTTTTAACATATACTTGTTGGTTGGTATTGTTTGTTCATATTGTTAATGCAGAATGTAATTGCGTGGCGTAGATTTTTGCGAAAGTAACCTCAATTTTTACCGGCTTGCAGGGCGTCCGTTAGATTTTAGCAGGGAGTAATTATTGACAAGATGACAGCGTAGCTAAATGTGAGTACGAATTTTTAAAGAATTGCATCGAAGTTATACACGTTATACGCACGTGTTTTTATATGTTACAAAAATCGTAACTGCATTTTGATATATTTATGCATATTTTATGATATTTTTGCCTATGTTTGAAATACCTTTGCACACTTTAGCCTTTTCTGCTCGACATGGTTTCCCACATATGTACTAAATTTCTTACAGCTAATTTGAAACAATTTCACATACAAATGAGTCTTGTACTTGGTACTTCGTATGTTTATTTATAAAACAATCTTGAATATGCAGGCTTGGTTTGTCGGGACAAACATCAAAGTAATATACATGTGTATTAATCTGGATCCCGCGAGTACAAAGGGTTAATTATTAAGGGTATTGCAGTATACTTTTGTTACAGATACATGTTGTGCATGTTCTTTATTTCCTACGGTTATCGAGGAAGCGCATAGGATACTAAATAAACATCGGGAAATATTAAGGCCTCCCTCCGAGAGCTGTTTCTTTCAATAACGGCTACTAGCTTCCTTCCTTCCTTTCTAAAGCTCCCTATAACAAGAACCGGTGACGTTTCTGAATAATTCCTTGAAACTGCGCGAAATGGTAGCCGACCATTAAGAGCTAGGACGCGAAAGACGTTTTACCCGGATAAATATTTGAAACGTTCCCTGACAGTCTTGAGAGGTTCATTACGCGGGATTACATGCCTCATATCGAGGACTTAGAATTCTCCTTTCGCGCGAGGAAGACGTGATCACAGTCTTTGCAAACTGATTCGGGCCGCAGGAAATTAGTTCGCCGAGCTTTTCATTCTTGCATTCTCAATACCCTGCCTCGCGTAATCACTACGCCCTCGCTAAATAGTCTTTTTCCAAAATGAATGTCCTCGATTCGTGGCCGTTTCGGTTTATTACGGCCACTACGATGATATGCTTTCGGAATATGAATACATCGAGGAACTCTTAAATCAAAGTTTCATCATTGTTCCTCGAACTTAAAATATTGGGTTCTCCGTTACGAAGGTCCCACTAAAATCTTTTATGTGCTTCGATCTAATGAGTAATTTATATTTATAGAGTAATTACTATGAAACTGATAAACTATTCAAATCAACAATTTTGCACAAGCGTATAAGAAGAGTGTCGAGTATTATATGAATTGTTGAAGTAATCAAATCTCTCTTTAAATGTTTCTATACTTTTGTTAGTCTTCTAGGAATAATTTTTTGTCTTGAAATTTTGGCTTTATGCAAGATCTTTTGAATAAATTTTTCAACTCTTACCGCCTGTTACGTGGTGTTCGAATTCGGCTCGGCTAATATTAGCATCGACTAACAACGCTATAGGACAACACTATACTCGGGGTAATAGGCGTTTAAGGCTTAATGTATGCATTGAAAACTATTAGGTATTCAAATACTCGGATTGCGTTACGTTACACTATAATATCCGACTTCCTCCGACGCATCCACGAAATTGCCACCATTATCCTTATTATATTTTATTTATTAGCCACGCTGGCCTTAATCCATCCTAAATGGTATCGATGCAGACAATCGTGTACCGTGATCTTTACGACTGCGCACAAGCTGACCTCTTTAACGTATCGCGTTATCTTTCGTATGTATTTAAACCTTAAACCGATGATTGTTAATTTGAATCGATTAAGGCTCAAGTCGAAAATAATTCACTTTATTTTTTTTAATTGTAGGATTGTAAAGTAATAGGAAGGATGTTATTTGATACATCTTCTGTCTACAATCTTCGCGATGGATCTATCTTTAAATTCCAATAAAGAAGTTACGTGCATCGTCGAGAGTGAAGTACCCTAGCCATCGGATGATAGATTTCATTTACAGAGAACAAAGTAGTATCCGCTGTCATTATCGAATCTTCATCGAACACGTGGCGATGATTTTAATTAACAGCCGCGGTACGTGTCTCAGGGCTCGCACTCTAATACGAAGGTCGTTGATTGTTGGCGAGGCCTTCGAAGAGGTTCGATTCGATTCGCTGTTACAAAACTCGTTACACGACGGCCCGGTGCACCGAGGCTTCTTACAAGACAGTGGCCGTGCTCGGCCGCTGAAGAAGGCGTCTCGCTTCATTAGCGATAAGCCCTTTTTCCCTTTTCATTGCCGCACCGACGAGTTTTTCATCGGCCAGCTCGTTTTTGACTTCACCCGCCTAGCGACTCTCCTTCACGCGCATTCCTCGTTGATCGTTTCAAACCAGGTGCGGTACTGTCATTAAGGATAAATCATATCCAAGGGGATGTACGCTCGAATATTTCCGATGACTGTAATGCGCTCGCACGATCTCGTTACTTAAAATCCTTTCCATAATTCCGCGCCGCGCTTACCACCAGGTTCATTTAAGGACCGCTGCAAATTCGTACCACCGCGCATGTATTCTCCGTGGCTTGTTTTCTTTAAAAAGAGATTTTCTGCATCGTCTGAGAGCATGGTCAATTTGATAGCGCAGTTCGAGTGGAAACATTGGAAATTAGGAAGTTCCTTCTTATGAGCAGTAATTCATTTCTTTCATTCATCGATTCTTTTTGTATTTCTATTACTTAATGTTCAAGGTTGTATGAGCCGTAAGATCTGTGGCAAAAGTGTATGATGGAAAGATTGATAAATTTTACGAAAATATAGTATTTCTTTACCTCACAGAGAATTTTTAACGTATAGTCTCTAATTTTTTAACATGTGGTTTTGCCACTTTTTGAAGCATTACAGCAAACTTGTTATTCGTTGATGAGATTTCAATGCTTTGATATTGATTATATCATGCAACTCATGCAACTTTGAAACAATATTATTTGAGCAATAGATGTGTCCTGAGGTAGCAGGTAAAATCTAAACAAAGAAGCGAGTGATGTCTATCGGGTTAAGTGTGTCGAGTGGTGTCGGGGCAAGTCAAACGGAGCCAGCCTCCGTTCAGTCCGGCAATTAATTTCGCGGAGGTTTCGGGCCTCGGGTAGGAATCGGCGAGGGGATTCCTGAAACCGAGAACCGATATCGGATCTGGCCCTTTTCTCGGAGCCGCTCTTTTCCGCCCGATGCCGATCTAATTAATAACGGATCGGCGCCTGATCCTTTGCCCCCTGTCCAAGAACTCCTTCCAGTTTCACGAGCGGAACCTCTCTGATTCCGCGCAAAGGGAGGGAGATAAAGAGCGCGAGGGGGAGAGAGAGAGAGAGAGAAAGTACGGAGAGGTCCCGTTCGGCTGGACGGCCCCGGCTCGATTTAAATTGAAACGTTCGAAACAAAGGAACGGAGAGAGCGCGAAATTAAACAACCTGCAATATCTCGGGGTTCAGTATGCCACCCCACAAAGGCGCGTTCACACCCGATTAGGCACAAGGTCCACATGCTACCCAGAGTGGCAGCGCCCGGGGTGTTCGCTCGGACCTGTCTATCGGTAACGCAGGAATGTCTAATAACGAAGCGTGGCTTTCGCTCTTTCTGCATCGGAACTCGCTCGAACCTCGTTGGAAAGAGGTACGGATCGGCGGCGTGCCTGGGAAGTTCCACGATAAAAGTGTACGTTTTCGGAGTTACCGCGGTACCGCCGCGGACAGCAGCCGTAAATGAGAGGTGGAACGCGAATTATTTGCAATTGAGATGAACTCTCAGCGCAGACCGCGTATGAGAAAATGAATAGGTTACTCTGTTAAGGAATTAGGTATACAAGCCAGGAAACGGGCAATTACACTGTTTAATGGTTGTACTATAATGGTGAAACAAACATCTGTCAAGGCGTGTCCGTTGCCGCGGTAATTACTGCCTAATTCCGTTCATTATTCGACGTACCGAGGCTGAGTGGGCACCGAACCGTGCACGGTTTCTACAGATTTCAATGTAATTAGTGGCTCGAACCGAGCCGGTGATACAAATCTTTGAAACCGACGCGATTTATATTTATAAATTCCATTGTCTCTGTTCCGTGGGCTGCGCGAAAACCGAACAGCAAATTGTGCATCAGGCATCAATCGCACGGACGAGAGTGGACCGGGGAAAAAATTAAAGTTAACTTCGCAATCAATCTCGAAAAACGCGTCGCTCCTCCGCGAAGCTTTGTGCAAAGAAAGTCGTTTTCAGGGGAGCGGGGCAAGGGAAACCGAACGAGGGTCGGAGAATGAAAAGGAGCTCGGTGGAGTGGGAGAGATTCCTGGGGCGGAGGGTGGGCAGAGTTTTTAATCCGGCAAGCCGCCCCCGTATAATCGTTCCGTTTTTAAATTAAAGAAATAAAGGAAAAGATCCTCGGCGCTGAAAAGCTAGAGGCGACGGCGGAACTCATTTGCACTTAAAAAAATGACGAGCCATAAAACTAACACCTGAAGAACGCGGTAGAATTAACGACGGTGAGAGAGGAGCGCGAGCGAGAACCGGGGTGGGGAAGAAGTGGAGAATGAGTAAATACGTGAGCTGACGAAGGAATTTCGAGAGAGGGGCGCCCGTTAATAAATGAACGCTTGCTTTATCGGCCGGAAACGATTCTGATCCCGACCATTTTCTCGTTTAAATCTTTAACGCTGTACCCGTCAGCCTCCTTAATCGGATTTTTAATTGGTGCGATTTGCGCTACATTAAACCTCCCGCGCTTCTCTCGTCGACACCTCCCGTACCGCACCTATTTATTTTTATTATTGCACCTCGTGGATTCTTCCAACCTGAGGTTTCTCCCTTCTATAAATTCTCATTACACTCGTTTCCTCCCTCGCCCGTAGATTCGCCGGTTCCCATGCAAATTTCATTCATTTCCTATTTGATTTTATAACGACACTCTCATTCCGCTCTAAATGAATTGTAAAACTATGCTTTAAAATCAGCGAAGGGTGAATCTCCATCAATATCTAAACGTACGCGTGAAGATTCACAGAAGAACGAGTCTCGACGCGTTAGGAAGCGCGATGAAAATCGGTAGCGCGTAACTCCCATTCTCGTCGCCGGGTGACGAAATATCGCCGGAACATTGACGGTAGTAATAATCGCAATAATCACAATCGCGTCGGGGCGCGAGCCAATTTGAATATGAATCCAAGTGCGAACAATGTCATCGCGAGGGCGGGCGGGCAGCGGGGTGGTTGCCGGCCGGTCAGGGCAGGGTTTATACGTGCCGTATCTCCCCCACGGATCGGCTCCTGCCCGGTACTTGCTAACTGTTCGGGACTGTTAGTTAGTTAACTGGCCCGCCGCGATGACAGTCACGTACCAGAGAGAGCATTCGAATCCGGAACTCTCATCAGAATCAGCGCTCGCTACGTTTAACCCGATAATTAAACTCGCCGCCGTCGCCACCCTCTCGGCTCATTCCATCGGGAAACCGTAACCCCCTCCCCCTTCCCACACCCCCTGTGCCAACCTTCCTGCCCCCGTCTCCGATTCTCCATCCCGCGCCGTTTCGACGAGGGAAATCGTGCGGTCCCGGAATTTGCATTCGCAGATTTCGTTTTCATCGTCGAACGTGTTCGCACCTCTAATCCGGATTATTTTCTACGGATACCTTGCTCTCTCGCTCCCACGTCGGTTGCCTGGCGTCACTCGTGATTCATTATATTCCCGGTCCCGCAGGGGGGTGCGACAGGGTTACACGGTGTCGATTATTCTCTGATTACGGCTGCATTAAGCCGGGTTACGCGATCGTGCGAAATTACCTCGCGACGGGCCACCGGGTGATTAAAAGTTTTCGTGTCATGAATGACATTATAGGTATTACCTTATACTTTTTACGGTCGGGACTCAGTTTTAATTGAACGACTGGAACGGTGCTCGTTCGATCTCGTAACTGATTAAATGACAATCCGCATTGAATTAAACGGGGACTCGTAAATCATGTGAAATGAAAATCGGCGTAAGCACGGGTCGTTCGTTTAAGTAAGTAGCAGGTAACCCCGTGTACGACGATCCATAAATTTCAATCTCCGAAATTGCGGCAAAAGTCGAAGTTTGTCGTTTCATGTCGGGCAACCGCGGCACTTGAAGAAATAACAGACGAGTAAAGTTATTTAAAACAGTTTGCACTTGTTCACGGTTAAAGGCAATCATCGTAGTTTTAATAGGAGTTTAGAGAGGGTATCTTCCACGAGTCGGCGAGCACAAAAAGCTGGGTAGTTTGCCACCACGCGAGAAGCGAGCCAGCGTTATCCCCATAAAAGGGGGTCGCGTGGCTGAGAAACATTCGCGAATCGGATGGTTAGGCATCGCTAGGCAGTGGCGATAGTGGTGACTGGCCCCAACAATTACATCCGAATAAAAGCAAATAAAAACCACCCCCGGCCCGGGGGGAGGGGGGCTAGGCAGGGGGTAGTGGAAAAGTCGTCTGAGCAGGATAGACGCGATCCACCGCCGCGGAGGGGAGCCGTACGGGACGGGGGGAGTAAAAACAAGGCTAGACCAAAATAATGGTTTGATCCGCTGTGAGAGATAGTTGCCAGGGGTAATGGAAAAGAAAACGTTTAAAAATAGAACTTTAGGCGGCTGATTCGACTGCGATTCCGTGACTACACCCATCGTTCCGATATAGATGGGTTCACATGCCTCATTACGTATTGTGTCCTATACGTGTTTTCTGTTTCGTTCGCTCTTATTCCCGTTTTGAGTAACGCGTCTTGCGATAGGAATACAATTGAAAAATTATTCTGTTGACAAACGTACTAAATAAAAATCTTAGTTATATGGACGTGTAAAATGAAATGAGCACGAGGTGTAACGACAATGGTTAGCGGGCAGTGAGCGCGTTGAGGAACGAGCCTCGGGTATAGAGAGAGAAATCGAGGCAGTTTAATCAAATTCTCCGAGGCAATTACGGATCATAAAACAAGTCATGGGCATCGAAGCGAGTAATGATAAGCGAGCAACGGGTAAAGCACAGTTGACTACATCTGTTGGTGAGCGAGGAAACTAACCGATGGCCAGGCACCCTTCGTCCAGCCAATCAGGGGGTTGCTCGCCCTGGACCGTTTCTTCGTAGCTATCATTTTTCCTTTTTCCTCTCGAGGAAACCGGCTGAATATAGTCAGGGGCGAATAGGAACAGGGGGGAGGAAAGACCGTGGAGAGATGGTTTAAGCGAGCACGAATGATAGAAGAAGAGAGAGAGGGAGAGAGAGACACGGGGAGTATAGCTAACGTAGCGGAGGCTAGTTAGTATGCATAGTGCGGGAGTTGGCTGGGAATGAAACGTCAACCCAAGACTCGTCATGCTGGCCTCGTGCTTTCGTCCTTTCCAACGACTTTCGTCGTCTCTACGGCTCCTCCGTTTCTATCCCTGCTCGATCGAGCCACCTACCTACCTACCTACCTACCTACCTACCTATCCACCTACCCTTTGCATGCGCTTTATCCGCAACGACATCAACACCGTCGCGATTATTCGAATTGCACGGTTTACCTTAAAAGCGGAAACTCCGCTGCATTCCAAAATATTCGCTTCGCGTCGCTAACATAAAGCTAATAAAGGATTCCACGTATACATACATATATACGTCCACGTTCTTTCATATTTCACAATTTCATATATATTTCAGAGAAGCAAGGAAATACATTTGCCCGTTTGTGGAAGTTTCGAAGATTTGTAATGCCTGCGATCGAATTTTATCGATTTTCATCGCATTATCGTCTGTTGCTTCGTTGATTTGACGATATCGTTCGTAAGAGAAATATTCGATGCATAGTAAGCGTTATCATCGCCGAGAGCCTAATCGGCTTTTCAGAGTTCACAGTGGCAGCAATTGCGATGAGAGATCCTCATCAATTGTGAAAGGGTTAGAAGGTCTCGCGAAGACGAGGGTCCCTGTGATCACTTGGCAGGATCACCATTACGTTAGTACGCCAATTAGGGATGGGAATCCGGTATGGGGGGTGAGAATGGCCCGCGGCTCCGGAAAGGGGTGAAGAACATCGCGATCCGAGAGCCGCGAGGCACGCCGGGATCACGCATCAGAGGGTAGAATCGTTTCAGTTAGTTGGTTAACAATGCTAATAATAACTGGGGGAGGTGCCGGGACAGAAGTAAACCCTTTTACGCGTCCCAGCCTTGTTCATTTCGCTGAGCTATGAGAAAATATAGTTAACCTCGAGTGAACTATCACGATACTATTTCAAGAATTAGTTCAAGATTTTCATTAGCTATTATTACAAATCTTAACACCCACGAATTCAAGCATCCCAGTAAACGACAGTTTTGATAGGTCGTTTGCATAAAAAGATTTCTTCAAGCGATCTCTTAAACCCTAGAATCAAAGGTATTTAGTGGAAAAAAATCGCATTTATTTATAAAGCATAACAGAGCGGATCACCCTCATCGCCTTTGTCGCCAAGAGTCAAAAGGGTTGTCTACGTTCCGCGGATGCTTCCTGCGGAACCCGCGAAAGGGGTTGATTCTTGGTCCCCAATTAAACCTCATTCATGCGTAGCTAATTATCATCCCCGCGGGTGACGCGCGGGGGGGGGGTAGGAAGGGGGTTAGGTACGCGCGTATCGCGCCTAATTCGGCCAATCAGCACCCAGCGGGTCGGGTCGTTAGTCGCTTGTTTCGGGTATAATGGCCGAGCTCGCGCTGCGAACCGCATTACGATCGCGCATGATTTTACACAGTTTCGGGTCCATTGTGCCAACCGTAATCACGTGATTTCGTTAGCGATCCTCGTTGTTCATTCCGCGCGCCGCGTTTCTGCGCTGAAATTCCGTCTAATTTGCCATTGTGGTAACTGTTTTCGCGGAACGGGGCGATTAAGCGAAATTTGGACGCTTGATTACCATCGGGTAACTCTGTTTCACAATCGAAACGCGCGTAGAATCGATTCTTCGCTTCGTTTTATCGTTACCACGAGTATAACGGCGGTAGCGTGGCATCGATCGCTCGAACGCAGGACCCTGCGGAGTCTCATAATTTTCACGGAACGGGGACGATTTGCACACAAACGGTAATCTTCTCGGTGGTCTCCTTATGAATCACCTTTTAAGCCGGGCGAGAGTGCGCTCGCACGCCTAAAGAAGATCTCGTAGTACATCCGACTGTCCTTTCGGACACCCGACGACTGATCTAGATGGGTGTTAGGCGGCGCGGGGGACGTCGGGGGTCGTAGTAGCAGGTGAAGGAACGGTGGCGCGACGCGTGGGGAAAGGGGACCAAGATAAATTCAAATCCAGGACTCAGAAGTCCCCGAACCGCAAATCACGTTCGGTCTCCTATATACATCGGGGATCATCTCTCTTCGACGCTGACCAACCCCTTACACGGTTACATCCGTAGCTGTCATCCCCTTACTTATCCAACGTCGGCCAGAAGACGACGCGACCGGGGTCCGAGACTCGATTTCAAAAGACAGGCCGAGATCTATCGCCACCCCTTCGTTCGCATTCAAATTCTGCAATGACGTATCATCGTGAATAAAATGGTCCTCGTCTGGGGACGAGGGCTTCCCGCCTCGAATCGTCGAATTACTTTTATTTCAAATCCCCCGCGAATGAGATACACGCTGGCGTCGAACGACGCTGTAACTAAAAACACATTTATACTATAAATATTAAATATCGTATTATTACAAATCGGGATAGAGGAGCTAAATTGCGTGACATTTTATTTGACCCACGTTCCGGCTGATACAGTTCATTGAAAATACATGAACGATTTAAATATTCACGTCTCGCAGACATATTACATCGAAGTAAAAATTCATGAATACTTTAAACGCTCGTGTCTTCCACGCGTCACATAAGGGCAGCCAATATTCCGCGTACGCTAAAAAAAAAGAGTCAACGAGGAGAAAGATCGTACATGCATCACGACGAATTCGGAATAAACAAATGTGACAAACCGGAATGGAAAATACACTCGGCTGACGCAGATGGTCAGTGCTCGGGGTTACGCGTTACCTACCTGCGTGCCGTGTGCAGGCGAACATGAAAGTAACGAACGAGCGCGGTAACAGGTGCGTCGTGTCTCGTCGGTCCCGGAAAAGGATAAGACTGAAAAGAATTTCTCCCACCGGAAGCGATACCGAAATTATTCGGTGCACCGTTACGCGCGGTGTCACGCGAGCTTCGTCTTGTTCGACGGCGAGACAAAAAGACGCGGGACAGGAGGTAAAGAAATTAAAGTCGAGCGAGGAAAGTATCGGCCGGGTACAATTCGTACCCGGGAGGGGGAAGAATACGCGCTCTCGGCTGGCGAGGAAATCGAGGGAGAAGCATGGCGCATAAAAATAAAGACCGCGGAATAAATATTGGATGTTTCTGCTACTTTAAACGGTAACGGATCACCCCGTGTATAAACAGAGAGGTAGGCATGCAGATGCAGAAATCCATATAGAACGCGATGCAGGGGTGACCGGGGGGGGGGGGGG
>SHCU01000002.1:979732-995552 GCA_004307685.1 Ceratina australensis
GGGATACACCAGTAACCCTTATAAAACGCGATCCCTGAAATTGCGTTCCGCGATAAAATAAATTAATATCCGCTCGGTAATGCCAGCGCATTCCCAGGAGCATCGTCGATGATTCCATACCTACTGCCGCAACCACCCCACGTGCTCCAGCTCCGTTCTCTTAAGAGCAGTTTCAACGATTCCACGATTTACGCACTCGCGTATGATTCAATACACGTTGCGCTAGTTAATTTCAACAAAGAATATTTTTTACCTGTAATCTTAAAATATGCATAATAGTATTACTTAATTAAACTTTAAATTGTAGTTACTCATACATTTGGTTATTACTGTAACCAAAGAAATGAATTTTATTATTCTTATAAGGGATTCTTATGAAACGGGTGATTAGTTATAAAATAACCAATCCTTTTTTATATATTTTACGAAGACATATGATCGAATGGTAACACACAATCTATGGGAAAAATCATGTTTATTGCAACCCGTGCACTGGTGCATTTATTATACACATTTATTTGTGGACAAATTAATTCGATCGCATAAATGATACAGAGGAATAATCGAAATTTCGCGTTAACGTTATTCGTGCATCGAAATTTCCCCGGTTTAAATCGAATAAACCAGTCGAGCGTGAAGATTCTTCGGACGGACGATACAATTCCTCGGTGCGCGACAAAGCTAAAGAGGATTCCGTCACCTCGAAGCATTTCCCTACGAACCGGTATTGCCGGCCCTGTGTAACACGTATCCACACACGTACACCCATGTACGTTAACGGACATGTACCAGCGCGAGCGTGCACCACCACCACATCCGCGTCCGTACATACCGATGGTATGCATCGAGTGTCCTTCTATTTCCTTAAAATTCCGATGGATCGTATGCCCTCGGCCTCCCCTGAGCGTGTTCCGTTCGCTCGCGGGTCCACGCACACACAGGCGGGCTCGCGTGTACGTCGAGATCACACTCGGCTCTGCTCGTTAAGCATGTGTGGGTGGCGCGCACGGGGGGAAAAAAGAAAGAGACCGTCGGAGGAGGAAAGCCGCGAGGGAGGAGTAAGGCGAGGAAGAAGAAGAAGAAGATGAAGAAGAAGAAGAAGAAGCGGAAAGGAAGGAAGGGGGTTGAGGAGACGCCGGCGGCGGTGGTAATGGTGATGGCGAATGGCGATGGTGGTGGCAGGACGCTTTCCTGTGTCCCCGTATGTACGTACGTGTGCACGCGTACGTACACGTGTGTGTATAGGGATTCCAGTTTAAAAATACAAATGGAGTATCGAGCTTTCGAGGAACGTTCCGTGAGGGGTTGGTGGCGGCTGGGGCCGGGGGGTGGCGCTCAGCCGAGGGCGAGGACGTCGATGGGTCGCCGTACGAGAGGTGGGGAAAGATATTTCAAAAATCGAATATTGATCAGAGCTGCCAATCCTACCCTCTGTAATCCGTACGTGTGTGTTGGTCTTACGTACCCCTTAGGTGCAGCTAGTGTCTGCGTTCTCTCTCGCTCGCTCGCACTATTTTTCTCTCTGTCTATCTCTTGTCGCGTTCCTTCAACTTATGCGAGCCAGTGTCATCTCGCCTCGCGTGCTGCTGCTGCTGCTGCTCCTACGCGAAGAGGTTCGATCTTTCAGGTTGAATTCCCCTTGCGAGTACGTGTGCACTTGCGTTGTCACACGTTTTTAATTTTAATGGTGATTACGTGAATATATCTGTAAGAGGTTTTTATTCAAAATGATATTCAATTACTTCGAATTTCGTAACTACTACTATGTGATAAAGTTGTTATTTCCTAAAGCATGAAGGAACACGAGAGATGACAGTTAGATACAAGACCTGTTAAGATTATAATTTTATTCAATATCATACGTTTGGAAATCGGTTCCCGGTAGGAGAAGCAGCGCGAGCTGCGAGCGCGTAACACGAAACTAGAAGCTATGCACTGTTTCTCTCAATTTACACCCGAGGTCCTCCTTTCTAACTCGTATATACAACCGAGCCGAGATGCTTTTCTGCGAGTGCCCGGAGTCGCGTTCAGTGTATGTATTCGTACCTACCACACCGGGAGGACCGTCGTCGCGGGGCGCTGATAGGGGAAGGAGGAGAGTGAGAAAAAGAAGGAAGGAGGATAAGAAAGGAGGGGTGGCTCTCAGATTACTCACCCTTATATATGGGCGCCGCGGGCGAGAGTGAGGGAAGGGATGAAATCTTTTAATGGCAGCCATCCAACCTCCTCCTCCTCCTCCGCGCTGCCTCCTACCTCGTCGGCCACCTCTTTCCCACACCACCCACCTCCCGGCCTTCCTTCACCATTTCCGTATTAGCTATTCTTATGTCCACCAACGAATACCACCCCTACGGCAGGACACCCTTCGAGTAATCGCATTTTAAATTACCCGCGTAGGTATACGAGCCTCTCCTCTACATGGCCCCTATGTAGTCTACAGGCTATGTAAGGTGGAAATAGTCGACGGAAGAGAAGATCGAATGTCAGTGTACGCAGGGGTCGACGTACATACTCATCCGGGATGTGCCTTGAATGTGCGCCCGGTTGTCATGAGTCCGCCGTATACTGCTTCGTTAGAATTTCCGTTTTGCTTCAATGAGGAGTAATTTTCTATAAAAGTTCACGTATACTGGGAAACTTTGCAATTTAAGAACTGTTCGAAGCGATTTAATGAGGCTGCCTTGTGATAAGTACGGGTAATTCAAGATACGAGCGTGGATTCAGGAAATTTACAAGTGCCCTCTTAATTTTAACGTCCGGTATGAAATCACTTTAATTGCATGCATTAAAATTGAATGGGACATAGGTTTAGATATTTTATTTAAGATCGTATGATCGCGATGCGGTAACAAAGTTGGCCCTCTGGCGAGTCAGAAGAAATAAATTGAGATTCTCATAGAAGAAAATTTCACATTCGGATTTCCCATTTAACCAACGCGTCACCCTCGACCGGTCTCGGCTGCTGCCGTCTCACCTTCTATTTCTTACCTCCACGGGGTAGACAAAAGACGGCGCGATGTCTCGTGTGACAGTGCAAAGAAAACAGTAACAAAGCACACCCTGGATTTCCGAGGCCCGTCTAACAAACGAGTCTCGGCACCCTTTCCGCCCACCGCCACCTTCTTCCTTCTTCAGCTCGCATAATGGGGGTGATAGTGGCGCGCTTGACGTCACGTGAGCCTCAGAAATACGTACACACGTAACAAATATTATACAGGGTGTCTGGGAGAAACTCACATACACGTATATTTGATCAATCTTATCAATAATAACACTTAGATTAAACATAATTAAAAATATATTACAACAGTTATTAGAATTGGATATAGATTGTACGCTACATTAATGCATACGTTAGATTGTACAAGAATCATTGAAATCTTGCGTAAATCTAAATTAATAATAGATGAAATTATCTACGTACAAGAATAAACTTTATGAAAATCTCAATGAAACAGTTCGTCATCTTATGTAGTTTAATCAGTAATTGCAATATTTCACACACGCTACGTGACACCGTGTATGATATGCACACATTGAAAAGGGAGCATCCGCGTCCGCGAGCGCGTAGGAAAAGCCGAGGCCCTGGAGGAGAAGTAAATCCATATTTTACACCACCACCACCACCACCACCAGCAGCAGCATCACCACCACCACCTCCACCCTCGCAGCTTCATCCCAGCCCCACCATTTCCATCACCGCCACTACCGCCAGCACCAGGCCAGGGCATCACCAGTGCCACCAACACCGTCACGACGCCTTCGCCTTGTTTCGCCAACCTCTCCTCGGCTCGTTCGCCGACACCTCCGCCGCCCACAACTTACATACATCCCCTTAAAGATCACGCGTCCCGTTCCGAGACTCGGGGAAGGGAGGCCGAGTTTTTAGAGTCCACTCGCTCTAAAGGGGTTCGGATGTCCTCGACCGGACACGCTCGTCGCCGAGCCATTTTTTTTCCCTTCTCGCGATCCCCTCGCTACCCTCCGAGGGTAATAATGACGGGAACCGTGGTAATATCCAGACGGATATCAAGTAGATCGCAAGGGTGTAATTTATGGAATTTCACGTGCCCGATATTGCCCAGTTTTCGAAATGTGTCGCCTAGCTGACGTACGAGTAATCGAGGCCCTCCCTTCTTTCTCTGTTATTATACGTATATCTATCCGACGTCGTACAGAGTAGTATAGACTGCAGGGCTCGAAGCTCGTCGAGTAAATGTAGCGTGAAACGTTTTACAGTTTCATTTACAGAGCGAACCGTCGGATTGTAGGATCGTCGAAATTATCATTCGGGGATAGATGAAATATATTAACGAGCTGGTCGTTGTTACGCTGGAATTCTTGTTCAACGGTCAGAATCGACGGTTCGACGATTCATGAGTTCGAATAATCATAAAGAACAGATAATAGATTCGTTCGAAGGTGACGCATAAGTTTTAGCAACGACGCCTAACGGCGAACTTAGTTACCGGTCGAAAGGCATCGTTCATGCCGGACGTTAGAATTAATTGTTGATACTTTGGGTCAACAAAATGCGGCTAGTTAGACCGGGATCACCTTAATCCGCAGTTAAAACAGAACTGGACACTGACCGATCGCTCGTAGACGAGACTGGACATCTGGTTTCTCGAGACCCAACGAGATCTCTAGATCCAGATTAATTACTCGGTGTTCTCTCGTGTCCCCGGGACGGGGTAGATAAATCGCAACCGGCCAACGAAACCGTTACACTCCCGGTAGCCTGTAGATAAAAGGAGAAGGGGGGAAGAGGAGGGGGAGGGGGGTAGAGAAAAAACGAGGAAAGGTCGGTGATCGTTAAAACCGTAAAAATCGACACACGGGGGTCGCAGGCAATTCGTGTGGCGAAGATCAATAATTCGATCTCGATAGAAATTCGGTGGGGGTCGTTTCTCATCCGCCGGAGTCGCAAACACGCCTCGTGGATGGGGTTGAAACCGATCGCAGCCCCCCTCCCGCACCCCCGTTTTTTTTTTCATCGATCACCCTTCGTTCTCTCCCGGGTCGACGCGACGCGATGCATCGCTTGCCGCTCGCGTCTCCGGAATCTAATTTCACCGGCGGCACGTTGAAAGTATATCGAGAAAATGTGACGTAACGTCGATACTTCGCGCTTAATAATTTCTGTTTCTGCCCTTCGCTCCGCGCTCGAGCTCGCTCCAGGTTATTGTTGCTTAGCCGGGCTGACTCCGTTCCGCTAAGAACCTGATACCGTGTTCTCCTCCCGTCGATCGATGCACGTTTTCATTTTTCAGTCGGTCGGCTGCTGACCTGAAAACGAACGAGTCACACGGTTAGTCTCGTGAGACGAGTTTAACTAAAGTAATTTATTAGAGAGTAATCAGTGCTTTTCACTGTACTCAGAATTGAGTGAACGTTGTCAGGTTATTCGTTAGCTTGGAGATGTACGTTAAACCGTCGGCGTTTAACAGTTAGTTCTGAAGGTATGAAAGCGTCCATCGTTCGATCATTAACTTGATCGACCGATTCAGCGGCTCGAAGATTTTTTCCACGCACGTCTGTGTCCGGGTATTACGGAAGTTTTTATCGAGCTGTCGCCCAGCATCGCGATGGGAATACGAGCGAACGCGGGAGAGAGCCCAGTGGTCGGTCGCCGCGGAAACAACGGTGACACAATGCTTGATCAAAATTATCTTGCCTTTATTATGCAGTTCAAGAGTTCGATATCACCTTCTGGTGACTGGAAAATATCCATTGCCACTGTCAAAATGCTTTCTATCATGATACATCGAGTTTTATTTTAATTTAGTTCTTCTCGTACACATACTAAAAATAATTTACTTCTTTGATACTTGTCTTGGTAACAACAACGATTATGTTTAATAACACATAAAATAAAAATGTTGTTTAATATGGAATAATAGTGCAGGAGTTTTCTTCAAGCATTTTATTGAAATATTTATTTTTCGAACTAACAGGTATTAAGTATAAATATTATACTGATTCTAAAGTCGATTAGATAGTTTTAAATACTGGTCAGAAAACTGGTAGCGTACGTCGCGACAGTAACTATGGATTCCGTTCGCCGAATAAACTCCCGTGGCACGAAGCTAATCATATTTTCTAATCCAGCGCTGAAAGCGGAGAGAATGGGACGGAGGACGGGAAAAGCTAGCGTTGCCGGCTATCATATAATTTTTCCGACAAAAAGCACTTACGCTCGTCCTCGTCCCCTTGCTATAACCTACCCGACCCTCTCGGAAACGTTGTCGCGAGCTGGACGGCGACGAGAAAATATTTGAGTCAATGGCAATTCGTATCGAAGACCCTAAAAAATTTTACAAACGTCTAACGCGTTCGTTGTTCGTGATCCACTATTTCTAACTTCCTAGAAACTTGCTTTAAGCTCAAGTCTTCATGTTTCGTCGAATCTCTGTAGATTTTTATAGCACTTTTAGAGTTTACATAATTAATTTCACTTAATTGATAATTCGTAAAACATATTAAGAAGGAGAATACCGAATGTTGAATTTCCTTATTTATTACAATGCAGTATGTTTTAAATTTGCTTATGTTTGTTACGATTGTCACAAGATATAATTATCACAGTTGTCATCATTTTATTCGCGAAGAGCCCCTAAGGAATATACATGCCGCCATCTGTGAGCAAGAACGTAGCGTAAGTCTCTCCCGGTGGCTTCGTACAGTGCGACGACCGTTCTCCATCGCCGATCGCCGACACTTCTACCGCTTGATACTATCTCCATCCAGCCGCTAACAAATCTCGTTATATTAGTCGATAACAGGCTACCACGTGCATTCACCCTGTAAGGGCGGAAGCATTTTCTCAGCGACGCTCGTCGTTAACGCGTTAACCGTTCTCTGAAAATACATTATCCCTGGCCACAATTCGTCGGTCCCTCTCTCGAGAAATTAACGGCAGAAATAATCAGCAAACTCTCGAGTCTCTTTGAATCCCTTTCAAACAGCCCCGGGAAGAAGTTACCCCGTAGGAACGCTGTAACGAGCGCGGGCCCAAGGATACGAGGGGCCGCGGGACAGGGACGAAGGGAAATGTGTCGTAGGGGGTGGTAGAAATTAAGTCGGTTCCCTCCCCACAGTCCCCCTCTCGCCGTTCCACGAAACGACACCTCTTTTTCCAGCATCTCCTCCTCTTCTTCTCGTCGTGCGTTGGATTCTGAAATAAGCTCTCCGGTCGCCCTCCCAGCGCCGCCACCTTATTCCCTTCCCCGTGCCTCCCTTCCAGCCGACTTCGAGCACCTTTCCACACGCGCACCTACACTCACCCGCGAAACTTCTCGGCGGTCTTCGTGACGGCGATCGAATGTGTTGGACGCGTACGTGTGTCAAATCCAGCAGAAGGGTGGTGGGCCTGCGCGCGAGGGGTAGGTGGTACCAAAATGGCCGAAGCCGCACCCACGACTCCGCGGGTGGGAGCGATTCAGGGGAATCGGAGCCGGTGGGGGATCGCGCCACACGTGCGACTCGATGCGGGTGAACGAAAGAGTGTGGGGCCGGTGAACCATGTGCCGAGTGTCTGTGTGTGTATGTGCGAGGGAGAGAAGGGGGACATCGATGCGCGATACACGTCGGTCACGATGTAACCCCGGGGATACCGGGTGGGAGGATGGAGTACGGACCTGGGCATACCTATGCGCCACTCGAAAGGTGTGGCTCGGTTACCGGGGCAATTAACCTGGCTAATTAGATCGGTTAATTAATTACTGGTTAATTGACCAGCGAACAATTTACGGAAATACTCACGGGCTGATATTTTTATAGTTGCACATATCTTACGATTTTAAACAGGACCGTTATCTTAGTGTATAATGTTCTAAACGTTTATTATGAGTTTTTGTTTTCTTACGATATAAGTTGATGTAGAGAATTGGAGCACGCTGCTTTTTAATTGCTGATACAAATGTTCGATGCCCGAAAATATGTTGATTAGTTTCTGAAACCGAATGATCGTTAATTATGCATCCTTTTCCACAGACAATTAGAAATATTTGCAAGGTAGCAAATGATCTAACTCGTAAAAAGATGTCCATTAATTTGACTTTCCTCTACGCTGCGCTCGTTCCTGAAAGAACTATTGGCAAGAAAAATGGGACAGCCGATTCGACGGTTTACGTAATGAAAAATCTGCCAAGGCGGCGCGGCGGACTGTCAGTCGGCTGACTGTCAGTAACAAACAACGCGGTCAAACTTAAATCGCGGTTGTCCCCGGAACTCGATGGATGCGAAAGAAGTTTCGTTTCGGACGACGCGGGGGTGAGGAGAGAGTGGAGAGGCGGGCGGCGAACGGGGAACGGGACGAGGGACACGGGGTACTGCGGGGAACGGGGCGGGGGGTTGGCGAGGACTCGTCGAACCCCCCCGAACAATTGCCGCTTCAGCAATAGTACGAAGGCAATATCGTTTTCCCCGAGGAAGAAAAACATGCAGATTCGATCGATCGCGCGGGAGCTAGAAATTCCGCCGTGTTCCGGGGGCCTTCCTGCGGCAGACAGAGTGTCCTTTTTTGTCGCCCTAAATGTCCACCCTCTTCGCCGGGAGAGAAAAAAGAAGGAGGAAGACGAAGAAGAAGAAGAAGGACACGCACGGCTCCTCGAGGCCTCGCAGGGGTCGACCGCGTGTGTGTACGTGTGTTATTTTTTCCGAGGCATTAAGCTTGCTTTCCTGAGGGGTAAGGACGGCTGCTCAACCGATAGGGACGAGGTATAGTTTAGTTTAGGGATTCCACGCGAAAGCGAAACACACAGTCGAAGGAGGAGTCCCGCGTATCTGTAATACGCGGCCCGCCAAGATTTGTCATGCGACTCGGTTGAGCGTTAACCGGCCGGCGTTCGTCCTCGTTAAAATATCGAACGAACCCGACATCGCCGTGATACGGCTCGCCTGTTCGTACGGTCATTTAATACGACTTTCATGCGATCAAATCTTGACTACGACAGAACGAATGAACGTTCGTGTTCGATAAATATTAATTGTCGCATTTAAATGTCGTCAAGATTTTCTTCTGGTCTCCTTCCCCTTTTACAGTATTCTCTGATAACTGAAGATAAAAGCTGATCAACCGATCATGAATGAACGTCCATATTTAAGAAACCTACATTACCGCATTTCAATATCGCCAGTATTTTCTAGTTTCCTGCTTCGTCTCGTTAAATATTCCAGCTCCCCCTTATAACTGAACCCTCTGCATTATATAAATTATAAACGTACTACCGGATATAAATAGCAGGAAACAAAAGCTGATCAACGGATCCGTTCATGATCCGTCTCAATCTCCGGCGCGGAGATAGGAAATTCTAATTTTCCCATTGTCTTCGAAGACGAATAATACTCCGGGCCGCCGATACCAGAGTCCCAGACGGGCGGCCGCAATTCCGTTGCTTTTCAATCATCGCTCAGGCTCTTTCACGACAACGACGCGATGGCGAGGACGACGCGAAGGAGTCCGTCCCCCGCTCCGGGCTAGAGGAACAGAATTTGCTGGATGAGCTTCTTACAATCACAAATGTGGCCTGTGAGTTAACTCGGCGATTCGTTCTTATTGTTCGTGGAAACCGGGCACGATAGCAGACGTATAGTAGTCAGGTTCAGGTCGAGTGCGCTGTTCACCGGCGCGGCGCACAGTTTGTCCCCGCACGACCGTGGAAGACAGCCACGATTTCCATTCATTTATTTTCGCCGCCATTTCACTGATTGCCACACCATCGCTCCTCCTTCGCTGCTTCCTCTCTTCCAGATAGAGAGAGAGAGAGAGGAAAGAAAAAAAAATAAGAAGAGTTTCCTTCACTCTAATTCCCGGCTTTACTTTAATCACCAGGAGTGGCGGTAAGCTACTCCTCCTCTCTACTCTCGTCCGGGTCAAGTGACTCGGCTAACCCATCCGAGGGTTATTTTGTCTCTGAGAACTCACCCCTATCGCGCGAATATTCTTCTCGAGACAAAGGACAAGCCGGTAGTGAATGCGAGCATCGGAGGAAAAAAATATGAAAGCCTCCTCCGGGCACTTTTGTCTCTTCCGAGATGCGACGTCTCCATTCGACGATGGAGGAGGCTCCTTCGAATGCACAACCGCCCCGGGATCAATTATTCCGCGAGCCTCTTTCACTCGTTAAGTTCTCTCTGACCCGCGACCGATGCTCCTTTCCCCCGGATTATTCCTACTTCAGCCTTTCGTATCTATTTTGTTTCTCGGTCTTGATTGCGCTGATTGTACTGGCTTCGACGGTGAACTAAATCCTCAGAGCGAAACGTACTAAAATGTTATGAGAATTCGATGTTTCTTTCGTGAAAAGAACGCTGGTTCTTAATTTAACCGCGTTCTTTTTAACCGTACTTATACCGTAGAAAATACAGCGTATGATACTCCGTGCCGGTGAAACAATGTGGAGACGTAAGAAGGATAGAAATAAGGGTAATCGTGCGGGGACCACGTTCATTAATAACTGGCCAAACGTGTTTTTGGCAAGAGAAGTCACGTATAGCGAATAAATGGCCGGGAAAGGGAGGGATGGGACACGAGGGGAGGTAGCGGGGACCCTGAGGCTTTGACATTAATGGCAGAAGTGGGACGCATAAACGTACGGGGAAATCTACGGAAAAAGGCAATTTATGAGCAATCCACAAAAAATGGAGAAACGTAACGGTGTATGATAATGAAAAAAAACGTACGCGCACGTGCGTGCGCGTGAACTTGTTTCCGCGAGACAAGCTACGCGCGAGAGAGAGAGGCGACAGGCCGAGCGAGAGAAGGACGGGCTCCGGATGAGAAGATGGAAGAAGAAAACGGAGCCAGATAACGGGTACCCTTCCCTTTTTCCGGCTACACGCGGGGACAGGGTTGACTTCGGGGGGTGGCCGAGCGCGATCCACGCGACGTAGAATGGCAAAGGGAGAGACGAAGAGGGACGGATGGCGTCACGGATAAACGGCAAATCCACGCTTATGAGCAACGCCAAGACAAAAGCCTCCATTTCGGAAGAGCCGATATACGACCGGGCTGCAATTCGATATAAATGCATCCGAGCTGATCGTAACCCCCGCAAATCGTACCGGCCGGGTCTCAGGGGTGGGACGAGGCCGGGAGGGGCGCGCGGAGGAGGATTAGAGTAAGGTCGAAGGACGTCGATCGGTCTCCTACGTTCGAGGAGGGTCCGTCTATCCGCTGCGTGGATTAATTACGAGATTGGGGGATTATGGATTTTCTCATCCGCGGAAACAACATTCTGTTTACCTCGCAAATATCCTGGGAGAAGGAAAGGGTGTTTCGTGTGTCAACTGATTAAGTTTCAATCCACTGATTCGAGTCAATATAAAAATTATTTTTGGAGTTTCCTGATTATACCTACGTGACGGAATTTTGTTATTTCTCAAGAATACAAAAAGGGAGATTATAACATTTGAATTATTTATTGGCTAAAAGACTTGACATCATCAATGAATCTAAGTCTGCTCGTTTCAGAATTTGACAACACGTAGCATATTTTAATTTCTCATTTCCCACACGAAATTGATTAAGTTTCAATCTACTGATTCGAGTCAATATAAAAATTATTTTTGGAGTTTCCTGATTGTACCTACGTGATGGAATTTTGTTGCTTCTCAAGAATATAAAGAAGGACATTATAAAATCTGAACTATTTATACTTATAAAAGACTTGGCATCGTCAATGAATCTAAGTCTCCTCGTTTCAGAATTCGACAGCGCATAGCACATTTTAATTTCTCATTCCCCGTACAAAATTAATATCGACGGTAAGAGATATTACATCTTTTAAAGAAGGCTAGGGAGGATGTTCTTCATCCGTGGAATATCTCTGATAAATTTTGATAAATTCGTCCCGATATCGGCGTGGAAGGGATCGTTTATTTTCGCGGCGAGAAGCAATTCCGCGCATAAATCAATATGTGCTTCGACAATACGGAAGTTCCAGCGCTACAATGCAGGTCCGTAGCCGACGCCGGTGGAAAGCAATCCGGAGGCCAAAGATTCAACAATCACCGCCGCTTTCGCACTCTGATCCCAGTATAAATCTAACGTCGCGACACCGCGCTACCGTTGCGCTGCTCGCGAGGAGGACCACCGCGCGCCTTACCCTTCTCCCATCCCTCTTTCTTTCGCCCGGGGAAGAGCGGGTTAGCTGAAACGCCGTCGTGAAAAATTCCACGCGATTTCACCCCCGGTCGCAGTCTTTCGGCGGACAGAGCCATTTTTGTTTGCCGCTTATTCCTGCCGCGGATATAAGCCTTTGCAGCGAAGCCAGTGGAAGCTAATCTAATCCTCGAGTGTATAGTCGGCTCAGCGTAGACAGAGAACGCCGCGACGTGTATATGTATCGAAACATACAAACGGGGTGAACGAAGCTGCACACAGGAGACACAAAAGTGAAGAAGAAAGAGAAGGATGAGGAGGAAGAAGAAGAAGTAGGAGACGTTTGTGTAATACCTGGGAGAGGTTTACTCGCGCTCGCCGGTGTGGGTCTGAGAGCACGTTACAGGGTGCGCGTATGTGCGCGTGATGAGGGTGGCACATAGGAAGGAGGGAAACGTGAGGAAGAAGCGTGGGAGGGTGCCGGAGCCAGCAATGGCGCCCCGCGCGGGCGTTTATTATTATGATTATACTTGATATCCCCTGCCCAAAGCAGGGCTAGCCAGCCAGCCAGCCAGCCAGTCAGCCAGCCAGCCAAGCAGCCTGCGAAACTTTCCCTCCTTTCCTTTCCGATATTAATATTATTTTTGCCCGGGCGTAGCGGCCGCCATATATCTCGCTCTGGGCATAAAATCCATTCCCCGTTCCCCCGGCCACCTACCCACTTCTACCGCCTCTCTCACCCCCTTCTGCACGGTGCGAGAAGAACAGTGAACGGGGGAGAAGAAGATAGAGAGAGAGAAAGAGCGGAGGAGACGGGGATCGTTGTTAAAGAGAGAAGACAACCCTCGATGTTCCGTCTCGTTCTCGCGGCTAGTCCACGGGCATATCGCCGTCCTCTTTCTCGCTTTGCCGCAGCCCGCGACTACGCTCGAGTTCTATTATTAATTAATGGCGGGCCGGCCATTTTCTTTTCTCCGAGCGAGAACGGCGGACCGCTCGGTCCTTCGACCGACTCGGTCCTTCGCGTCTCTCCATCCCTCTAACATTTCCTCGGGAATTCCTCTTCCCGGCTGATTAACGTGTCCGTTGCAGTCCCGCTAGCACTCGGCCCGCCGCCGCCGCCGTCCGAGCTCGGCGCACGTCGACCAATCAGCGGGAATCGCGGAAAACAAGTCGTTAAATATGTATGAATAAGTTCGGCGGGATAGTTTAAAATAGTCCGCGTTTTGAATAATGTATATGCGCGATCGAGGAACGGATCCCGAGGTCGTCGGTGGGTTCTCCAATTCATACCTAAACCGAGAGGTCAACGACCATCTTTCGATTTCCTCGCTTTCCAATCTATCGGATAGCTTCTTTTCCATTTCAAAAATTTTCCATTTGCCTCCAGCCAGCAGCTACCGTACCGCGCGCCCGCCCGCCCGCCCGCACGGTCTCCGCGCTCTCGCCCGGCTTCTTAGAAATCATTATTCCGAGACGTGGCCACCGGAGTCTCGGAGGATAACGAGGCCTGCGCCAACTCGCAAACGTCGTCGACGACGACGCGCGACGTCGTTCGCACCGCCACGTTGTCCCCGGCCTCTACGTACGGAGGGCTCGCGAAAAATAATTCGTCAGCGCGACGCTGACAGGCCGGAAGTCACCTCGGAGGCCAGCACGGTCTCACCCGGACGGATTGCTGGATGAGGAGCCGGTTGTCTCGCTGGGTGGGAAGGGCCGCGCGGCTGGTTTCCGAGGTTCGTGTGAGAAATTTTAAACCACGATCACCTCGAGGGTAACCCGGTGACGACGACGACGACGGTACATAGGAAAGGAGGTAGGGCGCGGGGGAGGAGGACGGCGAGCGGGGGGTCCTGTATGGCTCGAAAGATCGACCCAGAAGACGCCCATCGCCAGGTTCTACGTGCAGGACATCATAGGACACGGGGGTTGAGAGAATTGCTCATTTGTTCGCCATAGTGACGGGGCCGGAGGATGCCCTGTAATGTCCTACAGCCTCCTTCTAGCTTCTACCGCTCCTTCCTCCTCTCCTCCCTCCGCCGCCTTCGTCCCGGGTCGCTGTCGTTCTCCTTTTCTCTTTCCATCCACCACCTCTTTCTGGCTCTTCGCTCTATTCGCCCCTCCCCCCCTCGCTCTCCCGCCGCGGCGGTGTTCGATCGAAATTCAATTTCCACCGGGCCACCCCTCTCACCTACCGTCCCCATTCCCCCTTCGCGTTCTGTACCCCGCCGCCGACCGCGCTTCGTTCCCTTCTCCTTTCGCTTCCTTCTCTCCATTCGGGAAACCCCGAGGACCCCGGGAAAGGAAGCCACCGGCTGCATTCCTTGCGATAAATTACGCGGCTCAATTATTCACGGGAATCTCCTCCGCCTCTGTTTAAGACGTGGATGCTCCTTTCTCGCTCCCGGCCACACCGCAGCCGAACAATACGTCCAGTTTTGTTTAAATGAGTTCGATGACAAGTGGAATTCAAATGGCATACCCATCTCCCGGCGAATATTCACCGTAATTCCCGTCTTTGAACGAAAAATATATCCGTCTATCAATAAGCAATGAAAGACTAAAGCAATTATTTATGAATATTATTATGAATGATATACGTATTTAACCCTTTGAGCGCTGCGTTATCCGACGTTAAACGTGCGCCGTGGACTGGCCACTGTTTACAAAAATTCCTATGGGCTACGTACTTTTTAAAAGTTGAGCAGAATTTTCATTGCAGAGTATATTGATTGCAACTGAAATAAATTATGTAGCGACCTCAAGAGCCTTAATAACTATTTATTTCATTAAGCAGCACAAGGGACAAAAATTTCATTAAGCAACATGAACAACATAACAATGGTGTGTAACAACGCATATATGAGTTCATAGCCAAAATCGAATGGTTGTGCGAGAACCTATATATGGGTTCATAGCGCTCAAAAGGTTAATGAACAAATGCATTATGTCGTCATATAAGAATTCTAAACGATTAATTCATAGAAGACTGTATTCGACATGACATATTTTTAATAATTCCTCTCATTTATTGTAAAATTATAATAGTTTCACTAATCGGCATGTAATGTTGCATAAAAAAGTTGTAGAAACATATACTTAGTATGCAATAAGAAAACCGTTCGATTACTAAATAAACCGTGTGATAAAAACCCGGCATTCGTATTGCCGATTGCTGTAGACCGTGATGAAGCCATGGAGAACCGACCCGCCATGAAAGCAACCCCACCCACCCCTGAATCGTACCTATTTAAATAGCTTTTTTCTGAGGGGAGTTCGAATGAATCCCACCCCCTCGCTGCTCCCTCCATTTCGGAGCAATGCACTAGTTACTGTGAATTCCGGGAGCCCTTCTTAAGCCTGAATTATGCATCCAGCCCAACTACCACCATTTTCTTTGAACAACGATCCATGAACATTTCTTATAAGGAGAATAGTTGATCAATAGAATACATTGAAATATGTTACTGTTAAGTTATAATAGTCGTGCCAAAATTAAGTTCATATCGTATTAAATCGTTTTCCAATATCAAAGCAGTGTTGACTAGATGGAAAAGATGCAGCGGTTGTTAATTAGCAATTTAATTACTGAAGAAAATAACCAATCAATTCGTGGATCGGTTAAACTAGGCGTAGCTGACATAAAGCAGAGGGCTAAACCAGGGAGGAAATACGTGGACAGTAAATTTTATTCGTCATCCGAAACGATCTATA
>SHCU01000002.1:995558-1006054 GCA_004307685.1 Ceratina australensis
GTTTACAAAAATTCCTATGGGCTACGTACTTTTTAAAAGTTGAGCAGAATTTTCATTGCAGAGTATATTGATTGCAACTGAAATAAATTATGTAGCGACCTCAAGAGCCTTAATAACTATTTATTTCATTAAGCAGCACAAGGGACAAAAATTTCATTAAGCAACATGAACAACATAACAATGGTGTGTAACAACGCATATATGAGTTCATAGCCAAAATCGAATGGTTGTGCGAGAACCTATATATGGGTTCATAGCGCTCAAAAGGTTAATGAACAAATGCATTATGTCGTCATATAAGAATTCTAAACGATTAATTCATAGAAGACTGTATTCGACATGACATATTTTTAATAATTCCTCTCATTTATTGTAAAATTATAATAGTTTCACTAATCGGCATGTAATGTTGCATAAAAAAGTTGTAGAAACATATACTTAGTATGCAATAAGAAAACCGTTCGATTACTAAATAAACCGTGTGATAAAAACCCGGCATTCGTATTGCCGATTGCTGTAGACCGTGATGAAGCCATGGAGAACCGACCCGCCATGAAAGCAACCCCACCCACCCCTGAATCGTACCTATTTAAATAGCTTTTTTCTGAGGGGAGTTCGAATGAATCCCACCCCCTCGCTGCTCCCTCCATTTCGGAGCAATGCACTAGTTACTGTGAATTCCGGGAGCCCTTCTTAAGCCTGAATTATGCATCCAGCCCAACTACCACCATTTTCTTTGAACAACGATCCATGAACATTTCTTATAAGGAGAATAGTTGATCAATAGAATACATTGAAATATGTTACTGTTAAGTTATAATAGTCGTGCCAAAATTAAGTTCATATCGTATTAAATCGTTTTCCAATATCAAAGCAGTGTTGACTAGATGGAAAAGATGCAGCGGTTGTTAATTAGCAATTTAATTACTGAAGAAAATAACCAATCAATTCGTGGATCGGTTAAACTAGGCGTAGCTGACATAAAGCAGAGGGCTAAACCAGGGAGGAAATACGTGGACAGTAAATTTTATTCGTCATCCGAAACGATCTATAACGAAACACACGGAAGCGCGAGAGTTACGGAGGTGTGCGCGGGCTCAAAGAGGCATCAAGAAACAGCGGAGAAGCACGAGGCGGAGGAGACGGGTAGGGACGACGCCGAGTCCTTTGCACACAAAAGCAATAACGGGGCTGATATTCTACGCGGGTCTTCGAGCTCTCGGCCATCAGAGCTTCTCGCGAGACCCGAGTCTTTACCAGGGGCATACGAGGGTGGCCGCAGAACAAATACATTAATTTCACTCCCGAGCCACCCCCGACCCCCTCCGGCCGCCCCTACCTCATTCCATCGTCCGCGTCCCACATAAGCGCGCAAGTTTTCTCTCTGCCTCTCTGTTTCGCATACGCCCGTCTCGGTCCTCGTTCCACGGTGCTCTCCTCGTACACGCGTACAGACGCGATATCCCCCGTACATGTAATACGCATACACGGTGAGAGGTCGAGCCAGCAGCAGCAGCACCACCACCACCTCCATCAAGGAACCACACGCACGCGGACACATACGCGTAGCTAGGCCGCATACGTGCACATGTGGCAACGCGCGTCCTCCGGCATATAAGTAAACGGGGTGCAGGGTGTACGAGAAGGGGTACGGGGTCGGAGGGTGGTGTGTGGTTTCCATGGAAACGCCCAGTCCTTCTCTTATAATTATATGGGGAAAAATGGCTCGCGGACTTTTACCCCGCGTTACACCCCCGCCTACCTCCCCGTTCGCTCCATTCTTTCCTCCCCCGGCTGGCTGGCTGGCTGACTCTCTCTCTTTCTCTCTCCCTTTCTCGCCCTCGTTTTCCACCCTCGTTCTCTTCGCGCGCCGTCTCCTCCTCGCTTCTCTCTATCCACCATCTCTTCCGGTTCTCGTTCGTCTCCCTGCCTCCTATGTTGTAACTACTCGGTATTTTCCTTCTCTTCTCTTCGCGCACCTCATCCGGTTTCACCGTCTCATCGCGCCACCCTACGCGCGACTCGGGAATATTACGCTCGCGCCTGGCCCAGGAGATGCGACTGTGTAACCATCCTTAACTCGGTTCGAGGCTGACTCGGAAGTCTCTTGGATTTCACGTTACTTTCCCCGAGAACGCGGATGCTCGTTTCGGAATTCCTCGGCGAGCCTTCTGGGAAATTTCCGTGGAAAATCAAGGTGACGTTTTAAGTGGTCGACTGGTCTGATTATTGTTAACAACAGAAGGAATGCTGGACAGGTGTCTCCGGGAAAACGCCAAACGATAGTGAATCCTTGAATCGGTTTCATGATATTAAATAATGTTATTTGAATATTAACAATTGTCTTATCATTTCGTATTAACTTAATTAATTTTGTCCTCTACTATCATTCACTTAGGAATATATGTTGTGCGTGATAACCATTGATTTACATTAAAATGTCTTAATGAAACATCAGGTATTCATTCAATTAAGAGTAGGTATAAAACCAATTATATTTGGAAATGCTAATGAAATACTCTGGGAAAATGACCTGTGTTAATAGTATTCAAAGTCGAGATAGATTTTATTGAAGAAGGTGAATCCAATTAATTTCTGACACAATTGTCAATAGGAATTGCTAACGTCAATAGAAATGGATAGAAAGTTAAGAGGACACTCGAGTGGTCGCCAAAGAGGAGGAGAGGCGAAAAGACAAGGGAGGGTAAAAATTGGAGAGAGGGTGGAAGATCCTTCGGGCAGATAGCTAACGTCTTTGGTCAGCATTTAGTAGCGTAGCGTATCGGTACATACTGACATCGCTATAGTTCGAAAATATTCTCGTTGCGTCAAGATGCTTTCTCTTATCATTATTTATTTTTTTACACGGAATCATTCCTAACTGAGATCTCGATGTAATTTAATCTGAATTTATAAGATTATTTAATACATCACTTTAAATATTTGAAAAATGCCATCAATTATGAAATTGCGATAGTCAGTTTCTATTCCTCCTGTTCTTGAAAAGCATTTTTTTGTTCGCTGTACGACTAAAGAATTTCTAATTCCTGAACCGTGATAAGCATCTCAATTACTTAAGGAAATCGCTTCTCACGTACACGTGATATAACAATCAAATTGATATTAATATTATCAAATCTTTGTAATGGCATTGACAAACAGAAAGAACGAAGTCATTGATCGAAGAGTCTTTCAAGACAAAGAAGGTAAATTTGTATATTCTGTTTGCCATTGGTCACACGTACATTAGGGGTGTTTTTGGTATCGCAAGAGGGTTGCCAAAGAGGAGGTCGAAACGAGAGAAAGAGAAAGAGGGAGCATATTGCTTCAGAGTAATCCTACTTGATCGCGGTTTTCGGTTTCGTAGGTGCCCGCGCACACAGAGCCTCCTACCCACATAGAAAGTCGCGCTTCACGTTTCACGTGTGTTCATCTTCTAAACGCGACTAATACTCGTGCGTGAGAGTCTGAAGGATTACGGCCTTTAGGAGCCGCCCTGGCCCTCGCTCTCGCGAGGCACGAGGAGTCTTTAAATACCCTCGGGATGCGATCGTCCTGGACGCCGAGAACGTGTCTTGACGACAAAAAATATAATTTCGTCTGAACACCCAACCCTTCGCGGCCCCTGACCTTATCGCCTGGCCTCCTTCTCCTCCTCACCTCTTTCCCCACTGAATCCAGGATTAGACGAGTTCCGACGAAACCTCGATGCTCGTGGACATTGCCTCTGAAGATTTTCGATGTTATACTGCGAATACAGTTCATGATATTTAGATGCAATTATAAAATGATTGACGAGTTGATTGATAGACGAATCACCCACATGACGTTAATAATTATCTTGTCTCTTAGGGTGATTAGTAAAATTCATATAGAGAGAGAATGATTAGTCTTCTGTTATTAGAATTTGTTGAAATTGATGAACACGTGGGCTGAAGATTGGACAGTCAACTATTCAGCATCGATCTTCGGCTTTTAAGGGTTAGCCAAATCTACCGAGAATCCTCGGTTCCGGTAGGCCATGCGAATGATTAGTCGATTTAATGAAATAATCCCCTTTGATCGACTTCCTTCTCGGGCCTTTCCCTACCTCCTTCTCGTGCCCGTCCCGAATGCCCCGGCATCCTCAAAGAGAAACACTTGAACCAGAACGTTTTAATTGCGAGGCCCGCAGCAATCTCATTGTTTCCGCTTCGGCTGTGAGTGTTGCGGCTTGATAGAGGTAGGGAAATCCCGAGGAAAATACTGCTTTAAAAGGAACTTAGCGAGAGGCGAAGAACGCGGGGGTCGATAGGTACTTTCGATCGCAGCTGAGGGCAGAAGCGTGTAGAATGCCGTGTACTTCTCCCCTTAACTGGACTACTTTTTAATCATCCAACTTTCTCCCGTTCCAAAAGACGTTTGCTCTTCCTCCTTGGTTCATTTTTAATCGATAAATTTAATGTAGGTCGCCTGACACTTTCGGCCGCCGCTCTCCCTCGTTCATAAATATGCAAATCGGGCCAACGTGAATTTGGAAATAGGGGGGTGGCTAGTGATATAGTCGCAGGTAATGAGATATAAGTGACTAATAATGGAAATAGAAGACTACCCTGAATAAGTAGGATATACTTTTTAATTTCTTTTTATCAACGGCGTATTTCTAATTAAATATGAAACCTGAAGAAATTAAATCATTGCATACAATATTTTGAGATTTGACATGAACAAAAACTTGATGTGATATTTGAGAAATTGATCAAGTGCACGTCAAATGATTATAATCAAGTGTACACAATTCTAAGGACGCGTGAGCCGATTCGGTGAATGGAAAACATGTTCACGGGAACGAAGAAGGGCGAGATAGAAAAAACGGAATACGTGAATAGGAGAAATATTAATAATTATGTTAATGTCATGATGCGGGGTACGGAAGACGTCGGTGGCCGGTGGGAGGGGTGGCCCTCGACGTCAGAATATCTCCTTAGTTCCCTGCGATGGGGCTGGCTTCACGGGGGTGGCGTGTGGGGGGTGGACCTTCGCGTATTTTTATCAATATCTCGCGAGTTGCGCCTGCGCACCGTCTATCCAGCATCCCTTCCGACGAACCCTCGAGGTCCATACGTAGAAACAGCCGAAACGGGAGAGAAGGAGATCGCCGGGCAGGGGTGGTTGAGTCGGCGACAGAGACGGGCAGAACGAGCTGGATGTAGGTGGAAAAATGAGAGGAAGAGGCGTGCAGTGGTGTGCGCCACGGCGCGGCAGCGTGCATGCGTGACCGTTCCCCTAATGAATGTGTGCACCCCATGCGGACCGACGCGACGTCGGTGTGCGGTGGTTGGTTGTGTAGTGTGGGGGCGCCTAAGGACCCCCAGGACAAAATGGAACTCGCTTATACTCCGTCGCCGCTGCAAAGTGCATCCTTTTCCAGAATTCTCTTCCTTTCTTTATTTCTTTCTTCCTCTCCTCGTCCGTTCGCCTTCGCCTCGGCTCTCCTTTCAGCCACGTCTGAGGGGTCAGGTATTCCCTCATGCGGATGCAAAACCTACGGAGCTTCTTGAGATAATTGCTATGGTGGATACCGGCGTATCTGGACCACTTTCCAGACTGAATCGAAGATTCTTAAGTCTCACTGAAGGCATCAATTTCAATAATCCTCTGTCCTCTTTAAAATGATTCTATTAATAGAACAGAATAGTGAACCGCTATTTTTACATCAGATCATGATCAATTAAGTTAGCATCATAAATTGTTCATCGTGTATCTATCAATGAAAAGTATGAAATCTTTTTTCTATGCTTCGATTTATTCTCTCTCCATTCTGATTCGACTGGCCGAACTCGTTAATTATGAATCGGCGTTATTTACTTTTATTCGTCGCGATACGATTCCGGTTGATTTATCTGTTCGAAAGTCGCGTCTATTATTCCAGTTTTTGTCCCCGGCGAGAGCTCGAGATCTATTATTTCCCCGTGACAATCTGCTTTCTCTTCTCTCTTTTTCAACCGTTTCTCAGACTCGTTTTTTCTGACCGCGAGACGACCACGACCGGCGACGCGTATGTGCTTAGAGATTTTTCAACGGAAATAATTCACGAGCGTGTCCTTCTCTTTAAAATCAATAGCCCATAAATATTCGCGTAACCGCAGCGGCCGCGTCGCATTCATGGATTCATCGAATTATGAGCGGACGGTGCGAATAAATTCCGTACGGAAGCTGCGACGTTTTTAAAGAATCTTAAATACGTTCATTCGGCCCCGTCGTAGACAACAAATAAGTGTCGCAGTTTCACGTAGTAGCCGGCGCTCGAATTTCGTTGAATAATTCAGAAATAATTTTAGCCGGCGAAGCGACGACGAATGATTTTCATCCGTTTCTTTCACGGGCACCGGAGCACCTTCATGACTCCTCGCTCCTTTCAACGATTCCTTTTACATTCTTTCGTTCATCGCGGACTTTCTTGCCCGGCCAGCCGTTTACTCATGCGTGCACCGAGTCGATGAAGCTCCGCGGTCACCTCCCGTCCCGTGCCCACGAGCACTCGTCATTTCTATCAATGGCACGACATTCGTCGCGTCGTAATGGTCACTCGCATAAGCGCGAGACTTCTTAACCCCGCTTCTTACGATGCCACCTCTAGCAAAGAGAAAAAAAACACCGGCGAGCAAGAAAGCCGCATTATTAGCTCGGCCTCTGCCGGGCAAAGAACCGCGCGATTCGCCGTACCTGTTCGCGGCAAACCGGCCGTAAACACCTCCCCTAATTACCATCAACCGCCTTGATTCCCGGGAAATTGCGTTTCCTCCTGTGCGTGCACGCCCATAATTCACTTAAGTTTATTAGGCAATCTCGCAAATGATCCTAATAGCTTTTTGCCCGGAACGGTTGAAGAAACCGGGAGGAGAGCGTTCGGAAAAATCGTATATAATCAGGCAGCTTTTTCTGTGACATTGAATTTTTTTCCGTGGAAATTCTATTGGCTATTTAGCCGAGAGATGATACTTTAATGTACTGGCTGCTGTAAATGTGCAACCGTCGTCCTCATCCCTTTACTACGTATCGCGGTTCCCTTCCATTTTCAGCTAGATCTTCTTCCCGCTCGCGCGAGATAGATATTATTTTCAACGTCGTGCCACGGCCGGGGATGAGTAGCGAGAGGAGGGCCAAACGGGGAGAGGAGGTGTTCACGGGTGTTTTGCAGCGCGAAATACCCTCCATTACACCGTGGGCGTCATATATAAGAGATTATTTTTCTTTTCTCTCGCCCCGGCTGCCCCCCACCGCCTCCGCCGTCGACGACGCCCGGCGTCGCTCTTTTCTTCTCCGTGTTTACCTTTCTTTCCCTTTTCGTACGTCTTTCTCTTCCGGAGGCCACGTCGACGTGCCAGCAAGTCTCCGAAAGCGTATCAAGGGGGATGAATGTTCGCGTGGGAGGCCGGGAGGGGAGTATCGTGCGGCTCGGGCTGACTCGTTGCCTTCCTTCGCTTTCCGTTTTCTCTCTCTCTCTCACACTCTTCCCTTTTTCTTTTTGAGAAATTACAGAAAATTAGTTCCATGACGAGGCCGCTTCGTTATCCGGCTCATCTTGTCACGGCGTGGAGGACGAGAGCAGAGATAGCGAGCAGAAACGTTGGAGCGACGCGAGGCGGAGGGTGAGAGCATAAACGACAAACGAGTTCACGACTCGTTCGCGAATGTTTTAATCTCGGGGGAAACCTGAGCAGCGGAGGGAAGAAGGCATTTTCTCTTTTTTAATGGAAGACCAGAGAGGCGGAGGTAAAAGAAGCCGCATTTCTGTCTCCTCTGACTTTTAACGGATCAACTTTTCGGCTTGTTCTTTACGTGCAGTTAGCGTCGAGATATTTTTATTATATATAAAACTAAGAAGGAGACTCCGGGCTTTTATGAAAAATAAGCTATTTGTAATGACAATGTAGAACATGACATCGAGATAGGAATTCCTGTTGCAATTTAAAAATCATCCGTACGTCTTTAGGAATGAAGTGAGAAATTCTTTGAACAGCATTTAAGAAAATCGTCTGATTAAATTTCGTTATGTAATCTGCGAAGCAACTCATTCTTGTTATTAAAAATTATTAGGTATTTATCGGTGACTTACACTTCACAGAGAGAAATTAATTTTTATAATAGTTTTAGTTTTATAATAATAATTTTAGTTAGTTTAAGCATCAAGTACATTGATAGAGATCTTAACAATTGTATAACAGTTCATGAATCATACCTATAACATCGCATGATCGTTTAATTTGACGATCGGTCGAACCATTCCACGAACCATTGACACTTTATCAATCACATCGTCATCACTGGCTGTAACTCGCGTTCTGAACTGATCAAATTTTTCACGTACAACCGTAAAAGTGTACTGAAACGTAGAAGAGATTTTCCAAAGACTCACCGCACGGTAGTAAACCAGGTGAGTGACTGGCTGACTGAAAAATTTCGCTTTCCTAGCTCCTGGGGGTACAGATGCTGGCCTATAAAAAAAAGATCTCCACCCCAGAGGCACGGGTGCCCTCGAAATAAAAAAAACGGTCGTTCCCCCCTCAGGAAAACCCTTGTATAAAAACCGAAGGGGGTCACTCACCTATCCGACCTGGGTAGTTGGGGGACCGTGATGTTCACGAAATTTTTCGGGCTACACGCTTCGCTCTAGCATCCGACAAAATTATTTGATCACATTCTAAACTGTATTTATCGATTATAAATCGATTTATCAATTTTTCGTATCTGCTAATTGCGATTACATCCATCGTGATAATTATTTCATAACAATTTCATTTAATTAATAAAATAATTGTTCAAGTCAATAATTGATGATAGTCCTGCTTCGAGGATATTAATTAGTTTTAAAATGAAATGGGAGGATACAAGAAATTGATTATGGGCACGAGATATAATCAACCGGGTGATGAATAAATTTAGCGCATTCATACATTAAAATGTTTACATCGCATTAATCGAGGCAGCTTTGTCCACGAATGCAATCGGCGCGGTAAAGAGTTTTTTTTCGTTCGACGCATGGGGTCCCTGGGGTTTCTGTTCCACCGTCGTCGCATGGGGTACGGGAAGCGTGTGCCCCACATTTTTTTTTGTACCATTCTCACGGGCGCTACCCCCACAGAATTTACGAGCCGCTAGGTGGTTTCACGGAGCCCCGTCATCAAACACTCGTTATTTCTGTCCATCCGGGATTACGGGATTTTCAAGACTTTTTTCCTTTCCGGGGAAAACTCCCATCCGAGTGTGTATCACGATGGGATTACACGGCCGACACGGCCGGGAAATGACCAGTACTCGCATAATCTTGTGGGTAAAAAATTAGCCTGACTGTGGTAATCGCACTCGAAAATCAACGATTTCAGTAGCGAAAATTTCAAGCCTGAAGAATACCTAAAAAAGTTGTCATTTATTGTCTGAGGGAAATCTGAATTAACATGTTGAAATTTTTTATGTACATCAAATGCAGTATTTATCAAAATACTGCATTTGATGGCGTCTATAAATTAGATTCTACTACATTAATACTTTTAATTGAGAATAAAAATTCATAAGCAATTCACGGAATAAAACGTTTCTGTGAAACGAAATACAGGCTTTGTATAGAAAATTGTATTTCTGAGGAAGGTAGACTCATATTTCTGCTGGTTTGCGAAAGGAAGACCCTTTTGAAAGAAAACGGTCGGTTCGATGAGCTGATCGAACTGCACGCATACATGCACGATCGTATATGTTCACGCGGTGGCAGCCGATCGGTTTCGGGAAATTTTTTGCGAAAATAACGGTATGTTCCATCGATGAGGAGCGTAAAAAAATAGGAAACATCTGTCGGTCTTCAATGCCTATCGAACGGTTCGAACGGTTTCAACGACCATGCTTTCACCTTTCAGAGAAAAAGTGCTTAACGCGTTGAAATTAATGAACTATTTAAATATTTATGAAACGAAATATCTACTTTTTATTTGTATTATATCCAAATGAATATTCTCTACAATCTATATTAATATTAATAAATACGAATACTATGCATTTATTTTAATGTCAATTCCTTAAAATAGTTGACAGGTGAAGAGATCGTATAAAAATAAAAATTGTTAATATTATTGTGAGAATAGTGACGCTGAGATATCAGATGTTACGATCAAGAGCTTCGCGTTTAAAATCCCTTTAAATCATATTGTATTTATTTGCCCTTACATTTATCCACGCATGCATAAAGCGTTATACCACTGAACAAATGGCTATCACGGGCGGAGGCGATAACAGGAATATCATATATGATATCGGGAACGATGCTATCTCGTGGAAATGAACAATTTTCATGATCGAAACGACGCGCGGGCGCGCTGTGTGGCGTGTGAAAAAAAGAGGAAAAAACTATTAGTTCCGGTCCGCGAGGGGGTGCGCGTAGGGTGTTTTTTTTTATGCGCCTAGAGAGCGAGTCACGAAGAAGGAAGAGAGAGAGAGAGAGAGAGAGAGAGAGAGAGAGAGAGAGC
>SHCU01000002.1:1017232-1032877 GCA_004307685.1 Ceratina australensis
TTCTCTCTTGATCGTCTGTCACTTCGCCCGGATGACAACCAGTCAACAAACAAAACAAGTGCCAGATCTCAGCACAATAACGTTATTTAAAACCTCTGATCGTAACGCACGCGAATCCGCGATCATAGAAAAATTACCTTAAATACGCTATTGATATGCTCTAAGATTAACCCGTACCACCCCAACTAGAGAAGACACATACAGACTGAGGTAAAACAATCTGATCTCACAAGTATTTAAAATAGATGCAAGGCCCGTCCAAATTTTAGTCAACTCGTTGTCTCAATGCTCACAGGAAATATTAAATGATCAATCGAAAACAATACTTCCCTTAACAGTACCTATGAAACTTACATACATTTTTCAATCACTGTTCTCATTCACTTGGAAACAAACGACAGAGAATATTTTACCTCGTTCAGTATATCAGTACAAATGGTAACGGTTAGTCAGCGCAATAACATTTGGCCGTGAAACAAACGTGAAAAATCGCAGTAATGATAATAGCAATAATCGATAATAAACTGGTGTATCGTGTGTGAAAGAGAGATTAGCAATATTATAATAATAATAATAATAATAATAATTCTAAATGTTCGCGCTCGTGGATGCGACAAAAGGCATCGCTCACAAACGAGTTCAGCAATTCCTGCGATGTTCAGTCGTCTCGATCAACGATCCTCGCCTTTCTACAAATTTCCTACCATATTTTTTTTTTTACTTTTTTTTAATTATTTTTTGTCAGAAAGTATGTAGAAGTGGGCAGTTATCGGGCAGATATTTGACTCCGTTGTTTGAAGAAAGACACAAGTTGTCAGTGGTCCAACCACCCCGAGCCGCGATCGGGAACAGGAGATTGCTTGCGCGTTCGCGATTGGAATCACGCGTGAGGATATCCTTTCTTCCGTTCTTTTCGCGTACGTCCCTGTTGCGCTACGTGGAAAAACAACGCTTACTCAGCTTCTGCAGTGTCAGCAGCTCAGCTGTCTCAACCACGGATACAGCAGCCGCGCTGTTTTGGTAATCATGCCGCTAGCAGGTTCTTGATGTTCTTCGGCGTGTTCTCCTCGTTCAAGTGTTTCGTGGTGTAACGGAGCGCGTTCAACAGACCCTCGCTCTTGCACGGTGGTTGATCCTTCAACAGCCTCACACAGCCTTTAACCTGAGCGAACAAGCATCTCTATAAACCGTCCAACATCGTTCCCTCCAGCCGATATTTTTTAACATTCCGAGTAGCAGACGGAGTTGGCTGCTTATTTTTACTTACATCAACATTCGAACCCTTAACGAAGGCACCTTGGGGATGAACGTGATCGTAAAGGATCACTAGCCCTACCATTACTCTCAGAACAAAGAGCTGAGTCTCCTCTCGTTGGAACTGCGCCAATAGGTTTCTGGAGAGAATAACATATTTCTATTTGAACTGCACCCTTACTTCAATTAATCTATCTCCTTGGCTAACAAATAAATACTACTTACGGATTTTCTAACATGCGCAGGCAGACCTTGGCCATGGTGCCAAGCGTTTCCGTGATGTTTTCGCGTGCTACATCTTCGTTCTGAAACGTGCAACAAGAATTTCGAATTTAGCAGTTGAATCAATTTAACATGCATTGGAAATACAATTTTTACTATTATCCACTTTCGTCTCTTTCTTATAAATGTTTTCTTTTATAGTCGTCCTAACGTCTGCGTGATCTAATTCTACTTGAAATGTCTTTAATCGTTTCCTGCATCGTTCCAATTAAAGTACAGACGAATAATTCGATTCGAATATATCCACTGTCGATTACGCTGGTAAATGTTCCGAGAACTGTTTTGCCCTGAATCACTTCCTATAATAGGTCTTAATTTTCTGCTCCAGAGACCATCCACCTACCAACCCATTTAGTTCACGTAACGTTTCAACCGATGTTCCCTCCCCGTTCCATATTTGTGGAACAAACGCGACGCGTTCCTTTGTTCTACCGGGAATGAGGATTCCCGATAAAAAGATAGAGGAGAGTAATTAATTAATTACGAAACAAAACTCAGAGCACAATGTCTATTATCACGAAATTGAACTGACGCACACGTGAATAAAGAACGAATTCCCCGTTGATTCGTTAAATTCGTTTTCAGAGCTCTTCACGAACTATTTAAGCTTTTTTACTCTCTGAGCGTACACCTTCGTTTGTCCGTTTGTTTTGCGGAAATAAAACCGATTTCAAAGCGTGTTTAACAAGTTGAATCGAAAACCCGAGAGCTGTCGGAGTTTACTTGTTGCGCGAAATAAAGGGAATAATTAGTTATTATTTAAAAGTGTCGTTGAAATCCTGCCTCTCGACGAAAGCTTAGAACAGAGGGGTAACGTCACCCAGCCGGATAGTTCCGCGGAACGGATATCTATTGTCGTCGAGTGGAATCGATAATACTCAAGAAACGAGAGGCGAAAGGACAGTGAGGAGTAAAGAAAGGAGAGAAGAGATACCACTTACGTCCATCAAGAAGGTAATGGTCGCGTGACTCAGAACACGAAGCATGGGTGTCGCGTGGGCGTAGAACAAGGACATTCGGTTGGCGAGCTCGTTACCGACCACGAGGTCCTTCTCGGCGTTCTCCTGCCGCGCTAGGGACGCCCTGGTCAACGTCCTACGATAATAGCTGAAGTCGTTCTGGATCGCGGGCGTCTTCATCTTATGCTCGTCGAACTTCAACACGAACTCGAGGATTTCCGCCAGCTGTTTCACCAGTGCCTGCTGCGTCTCGAGATGCTGGGTCGGGGACAGGTTCCCGGAACACAGTTGACCCAGTATCTTCGGCACTACCTTCTCTGAAAGGAACGGAGAAAACTCTGATTCGCCTCGGGTCATGCCATCTGCGTTTCTTTGAACCTTCGCACAGGGACACAATGCGGGCTCGGATTTATATTTTATCCTACGTCATTATCCCGCGTAGCAAATGACGAAAGACAGAATGCAAACACGAGACAGGCCGTGGAGAATACGCAGGGTACTGTCTCGCGCTTTCGACGAGACTTTACGGTCGTATGAACCGTTACACATCGGCTAAAGGTTTAATGGATAAAAAGGTATGTCTAACATTTGAAGCGATAAACTTTTAAGAAAAAAACGTAGTATTTGTAGTGGAGTAGGATTTATATAATTAATCGTATGCTATTTTTAATTTCTAATTTCTAATATGCAAATACATACTTCTGACAGGAGTACACTGGCAACTGTTTACACTGACTACAAGTATTATTTTTACTACAATAGTTCATAGATGAAGTCAATATTCTGTGAATTAACATAAGAATTCATAATATAACAACTTTTTTAATAGACTCGCAAAATTTCTAAAATTGTCTACAGTGTTTCATTAATATTTTTATTTACGACAGTTTTTTTGCGCAAAATGCGATACAGAATATAAGAGATGCTCTACAGTAATAAAAAAGCGCGTCTACTTATTATCTATAAAAAAATCGTTTGCAGTAAAAGACACTTACCGAGTTCCAGTGAAAATTCATAGAACCTCTTCAGCTTGGCAACGAGCGGGGCGACGGTCATGTAAGCCTTGCGTTGACACTCCTCCGTGGGCGCCGAAATCGCCTCGCGTATTTCCTTCCCGGCGCCTTTGTAGCATTGAATTTCCTCTAAGATAGATTCTGAATTTTTCAGTACCCTCTGCACCGCTTCAAACGTCTCGCGCTCCAGGTCGGAAGGCTGTGCGTCTAGAAATTCGATAACAACCTGTACTCTCTTCCCTCGCCATTATTCTTCGTAAACATCGTCCGTCGCTCACGATCCGCGCTTGAACTGTTTACGTCCCGTCGAATGTACAGTTTATGCGACGAGAGTTGCTCGTAGAAACTTACTCTCAAAATCCAAAAAGACGTCGTACTTTTGAGGGGTGCAACAGGTTGACTCGTCTCGAGCCAGCAGACTCAAAAGCTTGCCCATCTTCGGTCGGAGGCTTCTTTCCACCCAGTATTTACAAAACGAAAGGCATCTGAATTAAAGCAGACAAAATATTTTTATAAACTCAGTATGAAATAAAATGATGGTACATTAAGCTTCGTCACTTTAAAGTATCAAACTGTTTCACGATAATTATCTTCAAATATTTTTCATTGAACCGCTTAATACTGGAAGTATCTAAAATTCGATTATCGTAAGAAGCTTGGAAAAAATTGACCCGATAAATGACGGAACCGATAAAAGTGCGTACGAATCGAAGCTCGCGTTCTTACTGAAGCCGGAGCGGAATTCGAAATTCTGTCTCCGTGAACCGATCCGCGCGCCGAGTTATTGTCGGACACGCATATACGCTTGTATGTGCGTAACGCGTTAACGCGCGCCTATCGGCATCTCCGCGTATGTATTCTACGAACTCGTCAACGAGGGATGAACCTCGCGTTAATTCCGACCGACCATGCTAATCAGTGCTGACCTCATCTGGAATGAACAAGGATTTCAAGGGCCCAAGTTTCTCACGCGAATTCCCCGTCATTGCACAAACCTTGGGGTTCGATTGCCTTTCTGGGAAGTTTAACCCTTTGCGCTTGAGGAATTTTTTCAGAAATTAATATTTTATGAATTTCTTATAGATAAATGATTTCACAAATAAAATTTATACATGTATGTCAATTTAAAAATAGTTGAAGGGAAAAATTAATAGTAACTTTGTATCTTATTATTTGACAACTCCCGAGTGCAAAGGGTTAACTCTTATTTTTATCTACAAAAAAGAAAGTAGTAAATCTGTAATTGAAGGAAATTCTTAAATGTATAGGAACAATTTCGCTGTAAGGACAAGAAATAAAAGCTATTATTACCGGTGAGTGTGTGCCAAGGAGTAAATTAGAAACTTCCAAATGAAAGGCAATTACAGACGAAGAGAGCCGCGACTAAAGATAAGTTAAGATTACCAGTAGAACCGGTTCGTTAGTTTCCCGTGAGATAAGCAGGGAACAGTTACACGCACAGACTTTCTTTCTAAAAACGGCAATTAGTTCGCTTCACTTTCGGCCGGCACGATTACGCTCGATAGTTATCGAAAATGGGAACGTTTCCATCGCGGATGTCGGCAGGTCCGATAAAAATCACGATAAACGGTGGAATAGACGCGGTGGGAAGCTTGTCACACGAGAGCGATCGAGTTCTAAAGCGAGATCTAAAATTGTGCTCGGAGGTATTCCAATGTGCCGGCGAGTGTCTCCGTTATTTTTAGCTGAAAACCGTCTGTCCCGTTAACGAATTTCTCGTGTCACGTTAAATCCCGGAGATTCGGCAATTAACGAATTTCTACCGTATCAACTCCACGCAAAAATAACTCGTTTATATACATGGGACAAAATCGTGGCATGATACGTTAGTTCACCTTCTGCCAATGTGAGATATATCGACGGCCTGTTCTAAACTAGTCATTTGATAGAAAAGAATTACTTGATAAGCAATTGGTAGATAAAATAAATGTTTTTATCTATTGTTTATCACTTGTATAAAGTGATACTATAAAATGTGCAATCGTTTATACGATATGAAGTAATCCAATTGGCACTGTAACTTTGTTGTAATTAACTATATAGAAAATTAGGAGTAATTTACAGGCCGATAGTATGAATAAAAAATCAGAAGTCAAGAGTACTGTAATTCGCAATCGACGGTGGACCTCGTAATGTAATAATAAATGGTACTTGTAACGCTGCTCGAAACCACTGGCGTAGATCGATCGCACTCCATCCGGAATATCGAGTGCGATCGAAAATAACCCCGTCCGGCACGAGGTAAGGGTAGAATAAACGTTTACACTGAGAATTCCGTACGCGTGCAGAAACAGAATCCCGAATTGGCGAAGCAGTATCATCACCAACGATGCCACAACAAATCATCGTTTCCGTATCACTGGCCGCCGGATAAAACGTGATTTCGAGAAGGAAAACAAACCGTGTCCGTGCCAACTGAAATCACAGTCTTTAAACTGGTTGGTACCGAAATAAGAGCGAGAATTTGCACGCGAGCTCGTTTCTGCGAAAACCGAAAAGATCGAGAGGATAAATTTCTGACCGGCGGGTTCAGTGAATTCTCGCGGCTCGGAGCAGAGGGACGTTGATACGGGTGTTCAGGGCTCGAAACTCACCCTGAAGAAGAGGCGACGGGATCGCGCCCGTGAACGCGGATACATGACGCTGACAGGTTGGACGTCACGTCGATGCCGTTCGTCGACGGTCAACAAGTAAATACGTTACGTCTACGCGATCCGAGTGCAACAACTGTCACTCAACGGACGGCCATGTTGCTGGCTGGCTGGCTAGCTCGCAGGGGTGGTTTTGACGTTATGTGGTAGTAGCGCGGCGCGGTTCTCGAGGCCTCTCCTTATTTGGTAAACGGTAGTGGCGGCGGCACGTTCGCGCGAAAAATCAATGGGGGTAGTTCCACGGTTCACCCTCGGGGTGACGCTGCTGCTACCTTTTCATAGGTTTCTACGATTTTCCTCTCGCCGGGAAATACAGATAGTTCGATTTTGTTCTGATTTGAAATAAACTATGATTTTCATTCGTGCTTGTGTGACGAAATTTACGAAACAGAAATTCTGCTAATATGTACTATTCAGGAAAACATGGAAAACGAACAAATAGTTCGCAAGTTATTAGTAATTACTAAATGAACGTAGCTTCATACATTTTTGATGGTACATGAGCATCACAATTTTTTTATAATTATCTGATAAAATTTGATGATAAGTTCTATTTTAATCTTAAATAAACCAAGACTTTCACTCTGATTATTTGATAAAACTGACGAAGGAGAAATTCTGTCAGTACACAGTATTTAATGAATATCGATATAATTACAATAATTGTAAAAGTAATATATTATAGCTTCGTATTTAACTAGCTTTAATGCATAAGGATGAAACCAATATTGGAACGTTTATTGTGTATAATAAATATGGAATTTTTAATGAACATGGTAAACAACTTCGAGCACAGTATAAATAGTTGACGAACTATTAGTAGTCACTAGATAAAAGTAACTTCATACATTTTTCATCGCACGTGAACACGCTCGTTAATTTTAAAACAATTTTTGTATAATTATTCGGTAAAATTTGACGATAACTTCTATCCACCTGAACAGGACGGGATCCAAACAATAATTAATTCCACGAACCGAATATTCCATTCTCTCGGTACTTATCCTGTATTAATTAGAATGATGTTCTATGAAATTCTGTTATTCTTGATTCCACTGTACAAATACCCTCGCGGCAGGTTCGCAGAAGCATTTCAAATTTAGAAGTTCACGGGAACTCGTGGCCAACTCATCCGTGAGGGAGGTGCACCGCTCCTTTTTTTGCCGTGAGACCAACGGATTGCCAGTGCGACGAGACTTCGAAAGGGCGGACGATATCTGCGTGGCTGACCGACTTTCCCAGGGATCAATCGCGTTAATGTTTATACAGCTTTCTACGGGTCAGTACATTTCTAGGCTAACGATCTCGGCTTAAACGATTGACATTGACATCGCATGCAAAAATGATCAAATAGTTCCGCGAATCAATTTTTTTTCAAGTAACACGTGCATTTCTTGGAGAGTTCCAATGGTTTATCAAAGTAATCCAGATAAGTACATTCAGATATCAGAAATGTCTCAGTCATATATTTAACAATAGAAAATAATGCAAGAGTAACAACGTCGATTGTGCATTTCTAAAATCAATCAGGCGCATTTGAAAAACACCTTGCCCTTCCGAGCTTCGAAAATAAATAATAACAAACTTGAAAGTTCAATTCTTCCGCTTCGGCAAGGGAAAATTGTAAACAAGAAACTTTCTCTCTCCTTTGAAAATAATAAAGAAAGCCAATGCACTCCGGCTTTTATTTCCCCGTAGAAAATAGGAATCGATTTCCCGAACGTGAATTCGTTCGGCGATGAAATAAAACGGAAACGGTAGTTGAACAACGTGGTAGCACACGATCCCGCAGTTAGTGTCACGCCCGCGATGATAAGACGCGAAGAGGTCGGTTATTTGCTCGAAGGAAATTCCGTGTCAAGAGAGAATTAGCCGGTTATTATCTATTGGTAGGGAGCAGCAGACGATGTGGACAACTGTCGCGATTCGCTGCCGTTTTCCCGATAGAACCAGTAATCGCTTCTGACATTACGCGATCCGCCACACACGCAGCGAGAACCCCTCGCTGCACTCGCTGCTCCATCCCGAATCGGGTACTTACACACAACGAAACGACGCCTTATCTGCAAATGTTCTCTTTTAGTACGCAGCAAAAGTACGACCGCGAGTCTCGCAATAACGCGAAACGCTTTATTCCACTTAGAAGTGCAAAGTTAAAAGAACCAGCTCTCTCGTAAGAATTGGTATTTTAGTTAGAGTGCTATTAAATCAGTAATGTATTTGTCTAAAGTAACATTAATTGCGTGGTAAAGTTTTTCATATTTATTGGGACAGTCTTTAGGATGTTCTCACCTATTGTAACATTGATTCACGTCATTGGCACAATAAACAGGAACTGCCTGTGGTAAACTTAACGTCCGACGCAGATGCGACATTTTAAAAATATTAACAAAATCGATATATGTATTTTAAATTCTTCGTATGCTCGCGTGGCCGTTGATGACGTCAATCTACTGAACAACAAACTTGCTTCTGACGTAATTAAATTTTACTAAAATAACGCATTCAAAATTAACTTGTATTTTTAGAACCGACGATGTGGTAATAATTATATCAGATTCTAATTACGGTATTTGAAAATCGGTTCAACTAAAATGAATAAGAATATAATAAATAAAATGCTTCGTACGAAATTTGCTGAGTACATTTGTGTACGACTTTAGGTAGGTTTAAATTCATTTTCATCGGTACCTCGTTTGGCCTCTGGCGGAAAGTTTCGCGCATCAGTTTCGGCAACGAGACTTTTAGAGGGTGTTTAGAGCCGGGTAATCATCGCCGTTTCCTTGCGGCGTCGTTCGAATATCGTCGCAGCGCGCTGCGTTGAGATTTTTGCACCTCTTCCAAGTGCACACGATTGGATAATCGTCGGAAACCGTGGGCGAAGATAATCGACGCCTATTAAAGGCCTTTTTGTGCATCAATTCCAGCAAATCAATTGAGATCCCTCGCTATATCCCACTCCGCGGGCCCCGATACGGACTCCCCTTTTCCCTCAACCTTAATTTTCGTCGCTGCACTGCGCTGCGACGACAACAGGCGAACCAACGATGACTCGTGATGACTGCTTACTACGTGCGCGTTTACGAGCTGTACATAATTTATGATCTACCCTAAGCCAAACGTTCAAAAATAAATCTTGCATAATTAATTAATAGAAAAGTGTTATTAATATAATTAATGAAATAATCTTCTTTTTTAATGTATCTCTTCTTTTTCATACGCATATGCAATAATTAAAATTAAGAAAAGGTTAAACAGAGATTGAACAGAGTGAAATTTCCTGATTCCGTTCGAATAATATTTCTAACGAATGTTTCGGTATAAGAAATGCTCTTTTATCCCGACATGCTATTTTATCACGACATTACAACAACCATTGTTTTCTCCCTCATCTATCTCCAGCGCCGGGCATTAGTGGAATCGATGGAACTATGTTTTGCCCGCCTCGCGTGCGTTGTGCAAGCCGTTCTAAACCGGAGCAGAGCAGAGTTGTCTAATAAGCAGGTTTACTCGGTAAAAGAAAGTGAAGGAAGCTACCAAGTTAAACTGGTTCCAATTTTTTAATCTAGTTTGCAGGACGCGTATCTTTACTCGTGTATCTCTTACAATCCGCTGCGGGTCCGCGATGTTGTAATTAGGTGCGCGTACCATCTACTTGATTACTAATTTATGCGCATAACTTTATATTCCCCTGGGATTGTTACTTTTTCGTTTAAATACGCAAACAGTGGAATATCTTCATTTATCTGGAAAATGCGAAAGAAAAAAAATATTCAAATGAAATCTAGAAAATCGTATATCATTTACATGTCACATAGAGAAAAACGTCGATATTCTGAAAAGCGTAATCCTGACAGGAGAACAGGAAGCATTGCCAGCTCATTATCAGCCGCTATCAATGGCTAATACGTAGTGAATAAAATCGGTCACGCGAAAGGGGGTGAACTGAATCCGAATCGGCCGGTGAATAAACGGGATCGAATGGAGCAGTCGACCGGCCATTGAAGGGAATCAGGCGCGATTCGCCGTGCCAACTATCGCCATTGTATCCGTCGTAACGCAACGCGAGATATCGTTAACGATCCTCTTCGCTGGCGACGCGCGTACTTCCACAGAACGCAGAAGGAATACGCCTGTGAGAGCGTGTGCTCGAGCGCGTAAGCGCGCCACTCGAGTCGCGACACGCGGCTACGTGCGTGCTTCATAAGGTAAGCGGGTACACACACGCACGCACGGCTTAAATACCGCGTCGCAAAAAGTACGGACGCGAATACTATGTGAACTACATTCGCGTGCTTGAATAATGTTAGCAACGAAAGAATCAAGAATAGACTTGCAAGAAAATGTCAGGGATATAATTGAAGAAATTTAATCCGAGGAAAGTTATGAAGCGTGGGTGATCTTTATAGCAACGACGTTTTACAGTCTGCACGCATTGCAACTCGCGATATGGCAGCGCACGCTTCGTCTACTGTTGGATCTCTAAACCAGGTTTAGCCAGGCCACGACGCCGTACATGCGTATGCACGGTGTTCCCGATAGCCTCCTTAACAACCTAAGAGAATTAATTGCGGAACACGAGGCGAGGATCAGGGCCAGCCCAGGGACGTGTGCGTCGTGTTAAAAAGTGATACGGCCATTAACTGAGACTGGAGGAGAGACGTGCAGGAAGAGAGCTATCTAAGAAAACTGGCGTCTCGCTTGGAAAAGCTTCGTTACGCTTCTGAGTTATGAGGAAGGATCAGAGAAATTTATTCGCCTTGGTTACCCTTAGCGTACGATTTCCTGTAACAATAATTTTTCGCATTTTTCGTATATTTTATATCAACTTGAGGAAGTGACGAATTTGAATTGCAAAAAAAAACTAATTTATGGAGAATTATAATAGATCATATAAAATTTCTACAGGAAGTTCGATCTTGTAAGCAACTCAATAAATATGTGATTCACGACAAGAAAAAAGGAAGAATCAGGTCAGATCGGGCAGCGCGTCGTTCGTGTGACACGAATTCACAATGCAAGTCGAGGGTTAAGTAGATCACTTGAGTCTTATCGTTTAAGTATTTAACGTATTTAAAATAAATGAAGATGAACGATGACTTCCCTGTTTTGACGATTAAGGTTGTTATTTATACTCAGATATATATATCACTTCTCTATTTTAACCTGGCCTGTTATCTATATTGTAGAACTCCAGACAAAAAATTATCTACTTAAGGAGTGTTTGTGGCATGTTTCACACTGAAATTATCGTAGCTGGGAAAAACAAATAAATAATTTATGATGTTGACTACCACTGTTTCAGCCAAGTTAAATACACTCTGAATCATATCTATCAAATAACTGAAACATTAAACCGACTAATAACACAAGATATTTTTTTTAGGTTGCGTATACCAATACGCATTGCGTATCATGCTACCAGAAAGATCATAGCATGTAAATAATTAACACGTTCTAAAATGACGAAACCATCACGACTGGTGTAAAAGATTGTAAATTGAAGCAGAATTATTCATGCGCATCACTTTCGACCCGGATAAATGAGTTTTAACAATATTCATTATCTGATGAGTCAATTTCACTCCACTTTGATACTTTTCTTTTGAAATAAGGGATCCAATTTAAATAATGGCGCGAACCATCGGCGCATTTTATGAAATTAAAAAGTTAGAAAGGTTCCCAGCGAGAAATTATCCGCGTCCGCGTGCATCACACGCAAAACTTTTGTGCACGCCACCGCTATTCTTCAGTGGCCCTGTCCTCCTTAAAGAACGAGGCAAATTAATTAAAAGCGGCGGCGGCGGTGGAAAGAGGAAATGACCGAACCTCGGGCTCTGTCCTAGCGCAAGCATTAATAAACGTTCCGTATTAACCGGTGCTATCATCAACAGTGACCTACATAATTTTTAAAAAATAATGGAAATATAAATTGGTGTATAATAAATTACTAAGTTGATCATCGATATTTTCTCATGCCAATTCGTCCGCCACTGATTAATTGCGTCAATTAATCTGATTAATCGCATCGCATCCTGTACGCCCCACAAACCAATTAAGCCCAGAATCGTCGAAATGAATTCGCTCGACAAGCCGATCAGACAACGCGTGTTACAAGCTTAAAAAAAAGGATATAAGGTTTATGATAGGGTTTATGGAAGAGTAATATCTATACGTGTATAGACACTTTGAATGCGAGCAAATTGAAATCTACAATGGGACACTCATACCTTTGCTGCTCGATTCTTAGCTGCGACAAAGAACGGCTTTTACAATGTTTTAACAAAGAGCTAGCAGAGAGACTTCCATTGGCTGCTCGTTACCTTAATGAAAGAGAGAAAAAAAACGCTGGTGCTTGCATAGCACTGAAAGAGATAAAGAAAGCGTGTCGTGCTCTAAGCTAAATTCAATGGTTAATCTGCTCTTTTGCTTTCTATCTTGCATGCAGTTAAGTGAGTATACCTGAAAGATGTGGTACGTGCACGTAGAGCCAAGGACGGTCACGAAATGGACAGACTTAATTATAGATTTAGTCACCGAGTTACGTTGTCCAAAAATTGCACATATTTTTCTTTAATACACATAATCGACGGATTGGTCTGTAAAATTTCTCGCTTGTATCATTTGCCTAATCTCTGAATCTCTGAATTTTTCATCAATTATTATCCACTAGAACTGCGAGGAAAAAATGTATGTCCTTTGACTTTAAGTGCACGTGCCACATTTTTTAGATATATTCATCAAAGGTAGTCCGAAATCCATTGAGATACCTGTACGGGATTAGATTAGATTAGATTAGGAACATTCGTACAGGATTAAACTACCGTGTTGGTGTTAGATGGTTACGTGAGCGAAAATCCGGTAGATGTGAAAGTCTCTCACGCGACACGTTTATTTTCCTTGCAGCTATCATATGACAATCATGCGAACAAGAAACCGATATCTCATGCCACTTAGCGTGACCCGTGCAAGTATCTTAATTATTCAAAATCGACAGTTTCTTTTCCTGATAGACGAGCTTCAAATTCATTTTAAGAAGTTTATTAGATTATTTTACCAGAGGCAGTAATACCTATTGTATCAATTTGAAGTTAACTAAATATTCATTTAGTAAACTATCGGGCTCTGCTAGTTTTAGCAATTCATGATATTTCATGAACTACTAAATTATTTAAACGAATGGTATTATTCATTAAAAACAAATTGTGATTAACTTTGATGCAAATTAGGAAGACTCTTTTGCTTGATAAATCCAGCTGCTTTCATCGACTGTAAATATTGCTCCTGATATTTTTATGGTTGCTTACGCCACTGGTTAAGCACAGGGAGATGGGTAGAGGGGGATATCATCATATCCCGGACGAAGACAGGAAACCTCCGAGCGAAATTCCCCCCTGGCTCGCGCACTTACGCACGTTTGCTTTGACAAACCTCTTTGTGTGTGCGTTCTCTTGATTACAAATGTAGCGAGCACAGAAAAAGGAGCGGGCGCCCCGTTTACAGAGCGATCACGATTACGCGGCTGACAACGATCGATCGACGTACGTTTTTTCTGCTCTCAGAAAATGTTCCGTGTCCGACATGACTTTTTAGAAAACGGAAAACAAATAGTAGGAATTTGTAGAATAATTATTGATAGTTATTGGTAATAGTAAAATCAGTCTTGGGTAAATGTATAGATACGTGGAATAGATTTTTGTGTAAATACAAATTGATTGCACAAGAATTTAACGAAAGTTTTCAATATCGAATACAAATTCAATCGTAAAACTACTCTCACTATACAAAAATATAAGAGATGAATATCGCACGATCAGTGAAATACGAGATTTACGGACTTATAGTAATAAAACATTTAAGTACGTTTATTTTACTTTTTTTGGCAAGCCATGACAAATTAAGTCGAAATTATGTTCTCTCGTATTTTTCTCTTACATCAAACAGCCGTTACGTCACGATGTACGAGCCACACACGTGTGATACAACGCTTTCCACACACGTGACCACGCCACATCCGCTTATTCGCGATACCCCGAAGGAAGGATGTTAATGGTTTGTTCTCATGGTTAACCATATTGACCATGTCCACGGTATTTAAACAAAGTATAATGTATCCACTCAAACTCTCCTGTGAGACTCTTATTTGCTTCTCACCGTCACTTCTACATAAAAGGAATTTGATAAAAACTGACAAAAAGATTTGATAAAAAGAATTTGATGAATTATTTTAATGTCAAATAACGTGTATCAAATAAAAATTTCCCTGATATGTAATTTACAGATCATAGAAGGGTGACACCTGAATTATATTTAGAAAATCTGTTGAATTCTAAATGGGCAAACGTTCCATTGGGTCAAGGTTGTTGACCAAGAATGCACCGACATGCGGTACCGTTTGGCGAATCAATTTCTACCTGAAACGGCAACAGCCGAATGGAATCCGATCGATGAAATTCTCCAGAGTTAGCTGGCAAATGAGTACCACCTCATGCCTCTATTAAACGCTCAAAATCGATACTCTCTATGTCATGTAAGCAACTTTGAACTTAACGTAACTTCATGCATCTCGCTTGATAAATGTGAGACGAAGTGTATCGCAGGATAATCATTATGAAAACCAAATTAATCGCTCAAATGAAAATGTGTTATATTCAAAATATAATTATATGAAAAGTTTCAATTTAGATAAGAAAATTTGAGACGAGCAGAAATGAATGTATTTGACATACGGAAATTAATGAGTCATTCTCAGATATTTTAATTATCACGTACTAGCGATTTCTAATTTCCTCTCATTAATTTTGTATTCCATTAATTCGTAAGTTCTGATAAAAGTTTTGCTTCAATTATACAAACAACGCCGTTGTGTTAACGGTGATCATTGACCGAACATTCTAAATAATGCATAATTAATTGAAATTCCTGGAACACCTCCATGCCGCGTACAGCTTACCGTTCTTCCGGTTCCGTTAGTCGACCGAAAAATATTTGAACAATATTCCATTCCGAATGAACAACCGCACCGTTCGAGACTAATTAAACTTACTGGGCAAACGGTGCAGTGAGTTTTCACAAAGGATTAAAGTTTTTTCATCAGAAGTAGATAGACTACTGATTCACGGGATTTAAGCGGAATTAAATACGTAATCAGTAAGCAATCCTTCGTGTGACACGCGCGCTCATAAACGAAGAGTACTTTAATTAATTAAAAACGAGAAACAAATATAGAGTACCACAAATTACGCAAATTATATTTTAACTAGTTATAAATGAGGGAATAGTCTTTAGAAGTGGAACTTCATTTGCAAAAATTCGTAAAAAATAAATTTGAATTTATTAAATATACTTCAATTCATTATACATATTTTTAATTAAAGCAGAGATGTTCATAATTACTATACGCACTTAATCGAGAAATATCATTAGAGAAAGTTTGACATAATTCGTTGCTGGATTGATATAATT
>SHCU01000002.1:1032898-1045603 GCA_004307685.1 Ceratina australensis
CATTGGGTCAAGGTTGTTGACCAAGAATGCACCGACATGCGGTACCGTTTGGCGAATCAATTTCTACCTGAAACGGCGACAGCCGAATGGAATCCGATCGATGAAATTCTCCAGAGTTAGCTGGCAAATGAGTACCACCTCATGCCTCTATTAAACGCTCAAAATCGATACTCTCTATGTCATGTAAGCAACTTTGAACTTAACGTAACTTCATGCATCTCGCTTGATAAATGTGAGACGAAGTGTATCGCAGGATAATCATTATGAAAACCAAATTAATCGCTCAAATGAAAATGTGTTATATTCAAAATATAATTATATGAAAAGTTTCAATTTAGATAAGAAAATTTGAGACGAGCAGAAATGAATGTATTTGACATACGGAAATTAATGAGTCATTCTCAGATATTTTAATTATCACGTACTAGCGATTTCTAATTTCCTCTCATTAATTTTGTATTCCATTAATTCGTAAGTTCTGATAAAAGTTTTGCTTCAATTATACAAACAACGCCGTTGTGTTAACGGTGATCATTGACCGAACATTCTAAATAATGCATAATTAATTGAAATTCCTGGAACACCTCCATGCCGCGTACAGCTTACCGTTCTTCCGGTTCCGTTAGTCGACCGAAAAATATTTGAACAATATTCCATTCCGAATGAACAACCGCACCGTTCGAGACTAATTAAACTTACTGGGCAAACGGTGCAGTGAGTTTTCACAAAGGATTAAAGTTTTTTCATCAGAAGTAGATAGACTACTGATTCACGGGATTTAAGCGGAATTAAATACGTAATCAGTAAGCAATCCTTCGTGTGACACGCGCGCTCATAAACGAAGAGTACTTTAATTAATTAAAAACGAGAAACAAATATAGAGTACCACAAATTACGCAAATTATATTTTAACTAGTTATAAATGAGGGAATAGTCTTTAGAAGTGGAACTTCATTTGCAAAAATTCGTAAAAAATAAATTTGAATTTATTAAATATACTTCAATTCATTATACATATTTTTAATTAAAGCAGAGATGTTCATAATTACTATACGCACTTAATCGAGAAATATCATTAGAGAAAGTTTGACATAATTCGTTGCTGGATTGATATAATTTCCTGATAGATATCATTTATTCCCTATTTTCGATTAGCACAGACAAGCGGATGACCTAAATGTTAATTGACCGATATATGGGTCAAGCTTGATTAGCAACGTACCACGACAATCTAATAACGTATCGTTGCCCATAAATTCCTAGAGTGGATAGAAAAGGGGCCAAGGAATTCATTCAAGACCCAGAGCACTCGTGCAACGTTAATTAAAAAGTAAATCAATTTCGCGTGTAAAATATTGTTTGATGGCTACATGAATTTGCTTTCAGGGTTTTCACTTCTTCCATTTAAAACAAGTTTTTGCAATAAAGTATGAATAATATAATACATAAATTATTCGTGTTGTACAAGTGAAATCGAGTTTATTCTTTGAGGAGAATAAATTAATTTTATATCAGGAATGTAATTCATAATTTATGCAACGGTCGTATCGTTGTTTTATGTAACGTCACGAACATTCATTTTATTCTTTCTTCTGACACGCGCAATCACGCTTACTCAGGGTATATAGCGTAAACAGTTTACACATTTAATTTCACTTATCTTATGTGTTCATAGAAATGAATAGAATCTATACCGGGACAAGAACGATATGTTTTATCATTTATCAGATAAGTACTACTTGCAAGTTGTATTTGTTAGCGTACTATACTATATTTATTGAGAATTATATTTCCAATTTCTAAACGATGTTATTTGTGGTAATTAATCAATCTTGTCCTGGTTTAAATATATCAAATAGTATGATGTCTAATTAATCGTAGCGATCGGAAGAGAAAGAATTCCCTGAAATGGTCGAGGTAGCAGCACCAAGATCGTAACGATCTTCCATGCACGCTTCCGGCGAACGAACAAAAGCAGATCGTCATAAGAAAAAAAAAGAAAGAGAAGGAAAACGGGAGGGAGTAAAATAAACGCGTATAATGTTCTCTTAAATGATACAGAATAAGCAGGAATTAAGCGATGTTTTTCGCAATTAAGAATAATTAGTGATAATCCGTGCGGCACGGTGGAAAGCAGTGAACACGGCTTCCCCGCGTATAATCGCGTTCACAAGTGTTCTATCGGAAAATCTGATGTACGTTTAATTAGTGAAAAATATCTCAAAGGGAAGAGCAATTGTTCTGCAATCTTTGTACGTACTATTAAGTTCGTATAATCACTTAGTTACTGAGCCAACAGATTAATGTAAAATCTACGTACTATAAATAAAAAATTCCTATTTTTCTTACGATCTGTCCTGAATAAAAATATTAATTTAAAAAGAAATTAAATTATAAATTTTGTGACATTTGTTTATTAAGTGAATGTAAAATTAGTAATAGACAGTCTTACTATGTTTTCTCGTTAATAACTATTACTCCAATAAAAAAAGACGATTTGACGAATAGATTTAATGAATTTTGCACGAGGTCCTTTATGCGCGGTACAATTCCTGTCTTACACTCGCTAGCGGTAATGTACTTGAGGTCTTGTCTTCGCTGACGTCTCGGCTAAAGAAAATCGACTAGCAAATCACCAAGGAGGACGTTGATCGAGCCGTCGCGCAGCCTCGCGCGAATTTATTGCGCACGCCTCGAGTTTCGCGGTTTCCTTTGTCCGGCCGATAAAAAGTTTTTCAAACGTGAAAGCTTGTACCCTGCGCGAGTGTGCGACTAGCGTGGAACAGGCTCCTTCTCCCTCGCTCCCATTTTCACTCGCCAGTATATGATATCCGTCTCGCTTTTCCCGGTCGGTTCACCGCCGCTGGCATAATGGGCCACTCCTCGGTCCTCTCTTCTCTGAGAGAGACTGATACGCACTTGACTCCCATGCGGAAACGAATCGTACACGTGATACAAGAGCCACTCGCGACGACAGAATAATTCATACGTAATTTAGCGAAAACAAACAAATGCGCGCCCCGCTTTTCAACCTCGTCTCGCCCGGATCGATTTTCGAATATCGCGAACCGTACCCTCGCGCCCACGAGATCATCGTCAATTTCCAATCACTTCCGCAGTTCAATCGTACTTTTAAATCATGAAATCGTAATAATACAAATTCAGTCTTCAGCATGGTTAGAATACTAATTTTATATACATTTTATAAACAACATAATGATTTATACATGTTCTTAAAATATTATTGAATAACATCATTCTGCAAATATTTCCTAAATATTTATAAAATATAGGTAAAATGTATTTTCAAATATTATAATCATAATGATGTTGCATAGAAAATTAAAAATTGCATACTGTAAAATATTATCGAGTAACAGTATAATAACTAATTAAATTTTTTCTCACTGATATAAGATTGAGCTTTCGATCTAACGAAGAGATGCTTGGTTAAATCGTACTGCATTTATCTCCTTTTAATTTTACAGCGGTACGTTGAACGTAATGTACGATAATGTACACTTACATCGGTTACATATTATACAATATTGCAGATAAGAGCAAAAGAAATGCAATCTCCTTTTAAGCACTGTCATTGGACGTATTTAACGAGCGATACAGTCTAACAGAAAAGAAGAGAGGAGTATTTACCTTTTGGAGGGCAAGAAGATGCAGCATGTCTTCACGGGTCGAATTATTATCTTGCGGGACACGGGCGGGAAGCTATTCTCGAGCAGACATTGTTCTCCCTTCGCCGGTTTAATAGCCACTTCCGGTTATACAGGAAGCAACCCTTCTACAGATTCGGCCGGGGGCAGGACGGTTCGGTTTTTCGAAAAGGGAAACGATCCTCCGGTACGCTGACACGGAACGGTTTGCCGCGCAACGATAACACTTTTATCACGCGCAACACGCGGCACGAGTTCGTAGAACGCCTCAATAAAGATTCCCTTGTGCCTTTTGTGCTGCCCGAAGGTACGCCGCGTTTATGGTTGCATTTAACAACCCCTCCGCGCTGGGAACTCGGTGGCAAAGAAAAACAGAGCAGCGAGAGGTAGAGGTTCCTTCCTCACTCTTTCCTATTCACGATAGGCTTTATCATTCGAAACTCGGAACTGTCGTAAAGAAATCCCACGGTAGTGAAACTTGATGAAAGTTTTCGCCGAGTTTCAAAGAAGAGGTATACCCTTCTTTTTTTTTATTCTCTTTCACGGAGAGGAACACGACTTCACTCCGCTGGAGGTTGATATAACACTGTCAAAGCAACGGCGCGCGGCAAACGAGACAGTTTCACCGAGAGCACAGTCAGCTGGTGCCTCCCCACTCTCTTGACACGTCACTGCGCTCCCACACGCCTGTTTTACAGGATTTTCAATTCCATTCTACTGTGCTTCGTAATTGAGAAATTATATGTCTATCGTTAATTCTGTATGAAAGCAGATAAACTAAGATTATTTGTCTATTTAATAAGTATTGAGCATGGTATTTATGGAGAAAACGGAAGCTTTTTAAACTCTACTGCTTGAAAAATAGGTTATTCAGTTCTGACACAACTCGATTTATTTTAAATTTTAGATTTTATATTTTTCTATAAAATAAATAATTCCTAAATAGTTAATACTCAATGTAATAAAATCATGTTACGAGAATCTGACCTTGATTCAAGTCTTCATTGGATTTGCACGCTGTAATTCATCTATAAGTCAAAGGAAACCGTGTCAGATAATTGTAAAAATTTGATTTCCATCATTGATCCCGTGAAAGTGTCCACGAGCAACAGAAGTGTTGATTAATGCGCGCTTTTACCTGAGGAAACGGTTGATCACATTTTCAACCTGTCTTGATTTATTAGTTGTGAAATAAAATTCGTTTCTTTACGTTATAGGGAAAAAATTGGCAAACAATTGCAAGCGTATTTCGTCAAATACATATATAAAATTTGTCAGTATAATTTGTCATAATTCTTTGCCTATCGTTTGGAAAATTATTATTTAATAATTCATTTTATCCAACAATTTATTACTGGTCTCTGCATTCCATTTTGAATTATACAAACCTTTTTCAATCTATATCTAATCATTTTTAGTTGATTGTGTAAAAAGCAACTAAAAATATGTATTATTAATTTCATTTTCTTAATGAAGGCTGCATGAATCCAAGACAGTCGTTCCTGTCCACGTTGCACCGAGTCATTGTACCCAGCGTGCACCACACGAATCTGATATTACATATGCATATTGCATTAAGGCAGATCGCTGATGCACGTCAAGGAAGCGCTTTCGCGCAAGGCGAGAACCAACGATTTCTACCGTGAAACGCTTCTTCGAAAGTGAAATCCATTTTCCCTTCAAATCGCAGATCGTTTCACCATGTGAGAACATCGACAGCTTGTCGACGGATGAATATGATTGTATACTTCGTGATGCTCATAAACTTACTTTCTACCTTTGATTTCAGATCGTTTTCTAAGTTGGAGATATTTGCCCAATCCCACTTTTACCATTTAATAGAAATCGAAAGATGCATGAGGTGTATGGGACAGTGTATAATTTTATACGAAGAGTATACTTAGATATTGTCTAATTTACCAGTATGAAAATTAGATTGAGATGTCACTCTTATCTTGATCTAAATTCCAAAAGTTCGTTAACCCTTTTACCTTTGATATTGTGAGGAGAAATGTGGTATGCCTATGGGAGCGTACATAAATAACACATGTAAGAGTGGTACATGTAACCGATGTTGTTGTTGTTTATGGCACGCGTTATTGGAACTTAAATCGTAAGGCAAGGGGTTAATTTCATGCGACGTTCTATACGACCAATAACGTATACAGTATTACTTCCTGTGACTTACATCAAAGTTACCATTGATTTAATACTGTTTAATATGAAAATGTTAACAGAAAATTAATTTAAGACATAAACGATGATAGGAAATATTATTATGAAAATTTACTTGAAGTCGCAAAATACGAAAATCGATAATCCTTCGGAAAAAGACTCGTGACTGACCGAAGGAGCAAAAAGAACAATCGATCCTGTAGCTATTTGCGTAGTGCAAAATCGATCGTTAAAATTACATGTGAGTCACTCGTTTTCTTTTTTATTACCTGTCGTTCCAATAATTCATAAAATTATTTGTCGCTCAGTGAATACAAATCACCGTTTAATTTCCTCGCTCTCATTTCATTCTCGCTCCAGTTTTTTTATTTTTCTATTGCATAAAGAAAGTATGTAGGCATGCATGGGAAATTGCATGCGAGGATAAAACATTATTAGCAAAGACGAATTTGTCACTTGGAAATATTTTACTTAAATAATATACGGTCTAAAGTCCTGGTTATTGTCAATATATATGTATATAATTGAAACAAAGACTCTCCACTAATACCGAGGAAAAATATCGAAAACTACTATTTGTGAAGTATTAATACTCAATGTAATAAAATCATGTTACGAGAATCTGACCTTGATTCAAGTCTTCATTGGATTTGCACGCTGTAATTCATCTATAAGTCAAAGGAAACCGTGTCAGATAATTGTAAAAATTTGATTTCCATCATTGATCCCGTGAAAGTGTCCACGAGCAACAGAAGTGTTGATTAATGCGCGCTTTTACCTGAGGAAACGGTTGATCACATTTTCAACCTGTCTTGATTTATTAGTTGTGAAATAAAATTCGTTTCTTTACGTTATAGGGAAAACGTGAAAGCTACTGTATCTTCTCTTCTTTTTAATAACGTAGAGGGAAGTGTTTTAAAATTCACAATGCGACGTTCTTTCCTGCATACGTGCGATTGTTTATTTCCACTGTACGTGCAATATTTCGTAACCCCGTGATTCATTGCAGTGATCGATGTACATTTTCTTGAACGCAATTGCTGGAAAAAATGGTAGATATTGAATGATTCATTGACCAACTTTTACACCTTGTTGCTCTGCTCTTGTTCGCTTCAATATCTAGGACTGTTGCACTGTATTCAATTACACTTGAACGTTGTGTAATGATTGGCGTTACCTAATCGTTTTTTAATTAAAACTGATAAGAGAACAAATCATGTTTATTAAGAAAAATAGATTTAAGGATATAATACTCTAAACGTGAAATGAAATTCGTTCCTTCATCGTACACAGTACGCTGCGTACAAAATTCTATGGGAAGATTAAGTGCATTACAATTTTAATGAAACGCATATCTTGTATGAAAATTAATTTTCTTGAATGCAAAGCATGTACACACGAAGTCGTATACGTATGTGTTTTTAGAAAATTGCTTACATAATTAAAAAGAAACTTCGTCATGATATAATAAAGGGAAGACCTGAAGCTGTGTCACTGTCCGTCGTAATTATTAATTTCGTTCGCAAAGTCATATATCCTCCCTATATTTTTATTTCAATTCCAAATTAACATGAAATGTTAAGATTCAACGCAAACGCTTCGACGAACGTTTATTAATTAAATCAGAGCTTCCTACGCTTATCAAATGCGACGATAATAGAGAATCCCGTGCCTTGCCGCGCATAAATCATTAGTTGCAGCACATCAAAAATAATAAACGAGCAGGTGTATAAAACTCTATAAATATTAATATCCACGGATCGTGCGGCTAGATCGGAGCTCGTTATCACCGTGGACTTGTTGGGTAATCGTCGGTAATAACGCATCGCGCGATGCAGAAAGGGCGAGCGTAAAAACCGAGGCGAGACGCGGAATTGCACGGTAAAGATTAACTCATTTCGCTCGGTCTTTAAACGCGACCGCTCTGTGTGTATCACAAAAACCGTGGTGGTGATAGTGATCTTTCAACTCAGCCGAGGGTGCAACCGTATTGTACAACGGGGTCGTAATAAACTGTGGCAAGTCTGAGGAAGAAATTTTCATGTTTTTCTTCGAGAAATTTCATTACTGGATAAAAAGTCGATTCATTTAAATATAATAATTACTGATAGTGGGCATGACCATTTTTTCGTAAGTTTCGACTAATCCAATATCTATTTAATTCCTCGATATCGATATTAATTACGGATGAAATTATCGATACTAATTAGTAATGCCACGAGGCTTGCGGTTAATGGCGCCGCTTTAACTTCACCGTAGTAATTCAGGACACGGTTTGATTAAACCGAGCACGTCGACTCGAAGTTGAATACGCGTGGAAACGGCATTAGTCTTGCATAATGCAAATTAAACAAGAATCCCGTCTATACTTCCATCCGCAGACGATGCACAATGCAGCCTACATGCTTATGGGAATAGTCGTTCCACAATGAGTCGCGCAAACAAAGCCATACCTCTCAGAACTATGGGTCGCCTTATAGTTATCAAAATTCAATACTTAATGTCAAACGTTGCATTTAATCTAAAATCAACTACGAATTTCCGATGAATATACATGATGAAATTGGCAAACAATTGCAAGCGTATTTCGTCAAATACATATACATATAAAATTTGTCAGTATAATTTGTCATAATTCTTTGCCTATCGTTTGGAAAATTATTATTTAATAATTCATTTTATCCAACAATTTATTACTGGTCTCTGCATTCCATTTTGAATTATACAAACCTTTTTCAATCTATATCTAATCATTTTTAGTTGATTGTGTAAAAAGCAACTAAAAATATGTATTATTAATTTCATTTTCTTAATGAAGGCTGCATGAATCCAAGACAGTCGTTCCTGTCCACGTTGCACCGAGTCATTGTACCCAGCGTGCACCACACGAATCTGATATTACATATGCATATTGCATTAAGGCAGATCGCTGATGCACGTCAAGGAAGCGCTTTCGCGCAAGGCGAGAACCAACGATTTCTACCGTGAAACGCTTCTTCGAAAGTGAAATCCATTTTCCCTTCAAATCGCAGATCGTTTCACCATGTGAGAACATCGACAGCTTGTCGACGGATGAATATGATTGTATACTTCGTGATGCTCATAAACTTACTTTCTACCTTTGATTTCAGATCGTTTTCTAAGTTGGAGATATTTGCCCAATCCCACTTTTACCATTTAATAGAAATCGAAAGATGCATGAGGTGTATGGGACAGTGTATAATTTTATACGAAGAGTATACTTAGATATTGTCTAATTTACCAGTATGAAAATTAGATTGAGATGTCACTCTTATCTTGATCTAAATTCCAAAAGTTCGTTAACCCTTTTACCTTTGATATTGTGAGGAGAAATGTGGTACGCCTATGGGAGCGTACATAAATAACACATGTAAGAGTGGTACATGTAACCGATGTTGTTGTTGTTTATGGCACGCGTTATTGGAACTTAAATCGTAAGGCAAGGGGTTAATTTCATGCGACGTTCTATACGACCAATAACGTATACAGTATTACTTCCTGTGACTTACATCAAAGTTACCATTGATTTAATACTGTTTAATATGAAAATGTTAACAGAAAATTAATTTAAGACATAAACGATGATAGGAAATATTATTATGAAAATTTACTTGAAGTCGCAAAATACGAAAATCGATAATCCTTCGGAAAAAGACTCGTGACTGACCGAAGGAGCAAAAAGAACAATCGATCCTGTAGCTATTTGCGTAGTGCAAAATCGATCGTTAAAATTACATGTGAGTCACTCGTTTTCTTTTTTATTACCTGTCGTTCCAATAATTCATAAAATTATTTGTCGCTCAGTGAATACAAATCACCGTTTAATTTCCTCGCTCTCATTTCATTCTCGCTCCAGTTTTTTTATTTTTCTATTGCATAAAGAAAGTATGTAGGCATGCATGGGAAATTGCATGCGAGGATAAAACATTATTAGCAAAGACGAATTTGTCACTTGGAAATATTTTACTTAAGTAATATACGGTCTAAAGTCCTGGTTATTGTCAATATATATGTATATAATTGAAACAAAGACTCTCCACTAATACCGAGGAAAAATATCGAAAACTACTATTTGTGAAGTAAGTATACTAAATCTGAGCAAAAGTGATTTAGGTTTGAGAGGAAATGAAGTTAAATTAGTTTCGCATCAGGAAGAGGCTGTTCAGATTATAAATATGCATATTGGAAATCGCTCATCCTCGATCATTATCAATTTTATCATAGAATCTTTCCAGTAATACCGATCCCAAGATTCAATAATTAGTCAAGGATCATGCACATTGGCCGCATGATGCAGTACTTACGAATCTGGCACGCTGAGAACAAATGCGTGAGCACTCTCATTTTCTCTCTGCTCTCATTGTCAGTATTAATACCGATGAGAGTGTTCCCAAATAGTAGGTGGCTCAGCCCGAAACCCGGGCCCGTGCAGAACTCTGTTGGCTGCAGCTGACGATACGGGACGACAACGAGCATATCGAGAAAGAGTGTCATCGACCGCAGCCAATAAAGATGTAGTGCATGGTAGCAGGAGAAAAGGGGCAGAGTGAGAAAGAGAATGATCTTCATTGGCCAACTTGTCGGAACGGACTATATTATACGGCACATATTTTTATTCGTTTATTAATCAGAATTTAACTACTTTTACGATACATTCATACATGTCTCTACTATAGTACGCACTAGCATCTTTTTCTATGATTTGTTATCGCTTGTGCTCCGATTCCTACCATGTTTTCTTCTGCCGCAAGGTACCATAAGGCTGGCACTCTTTATGAATCTCTCCTCGGTGACCAGGCCCCTCAGGCCCCTTTTGCCTGCCGCGCTGTAACACAGGGGCTGGCATTCTTTACTAATCTCTCCTCGGTGCCTCCCCGTGGTAAGTCTACTCGTGTACTAAACCCGTCGTATTACCATTAACAAATAAAGTAGATAGAATTATAATCATGGACCTTATCGACATACGTTCAAGTAGAGTAGGTAAAGCAGTGGTACTACACGACTAACAGACACTAACTAATATACAGAACGCTACACCAGATGACACGTCGATGCTCTACGTCCTGCTGATCTTAAAAATTGATAAAATTACAATTTTTGTTTAAATAATTATGCTAACCCCACAAGTAATGACATAAAATGTTCCATGGTGTATTTTAAAAAATGTTACAGAGTTACTCTAATCTCAAAATTAATTTGATTGATATCGTTTTAAAAATATATATTTATTTTATAGATTCCTCTTTACAAATTTATTTGTTCATTTATTCTAATGGGAAATTATTTTATAAAATCCATTTTTAACTCCTTGACACCTTTTGAACTACGAATGAACTCCACGTGTCCCAAGGTTTTCGTGTCAGATAGTTTGCCTTCGATGTTTCACCAGCTAAAACTAATTCCTGTGTACACGTTTGACATTCTATTCTAATCAATGGCAAAACCAGTTTTTTGAATGGTTAGACGGTACGCTGTTTGAAGTCTTAATTCTGACCTCCGTTGAATTCCATTCCTCCATTCACAATTTCACACTGAGGAAAGTACAATGGTTCTAACGTCTTGAGTATTCTTGTTACGAACTTTTCGTTTGAAATGCCTGGGCCCTATTTCTACATTTATAATTTGAATAATGGTATAATAACGTAATTATGTTTAAATATTTAATAACAATCTTGCGGAATAAAAGGTACAAATAAACAGTAAATTAATTTCAAGTTTTTTATGTAACCAACGTAGTCTCATCTCATTACAATATTAATGAATTTATGTAACTTACGGTTTTTTAATTTTTTCCTAAAGCCGGCATTCTTTAATATCGTTAGCCTGGTCATGGTTTCCTTTGCGCCGGGTCGGTTCCGCGCAATCGGTGAATATTAACGAGGCTATTAATCCAAGGAGATTTTAGGAGCGACCAATTTTAATTTTCCAAGTCCGGACCTATCGAATATTTAAATCGTCCAACCGATACGATCTGACTTTCGACTGACCGGTCGAAAATTTCCATAACTGTGTTGGAGCAAAAAAGAAACGAAGAAATTCCTTATCCAGGTGTCCGTTCCAAAGCCGAAAAGGAACATTAGTAATTCTAAACAGTTTCCTCGTTTAACGCATTAGATGGTTGTACGTCCTGTTCAATTGCAATTAATACCACTCGATGATAATCAACTGATTCTGAATTTCCTCTTTCCTGTTTCTTATCAGCTACAATATTTCTCATAGTCAGTTTAAATACATATTGTTCTTATCTCTTACATAAATGCAAGATAAAACGAAAGGAATTATGAAAAAATATATGTATTAACGAGGTAAATAAGGTAAGAATTGTTCTTCTAATATAAGTAGTATCCATTATGTCAATTTTATAAGATATAAATTAAAGAAGAGAGGTATTTCTTCGCGGATATAAACTCGTTTCAGAATCACGTTCGTCGTATTCTTCTTTGCGAGAATGACGCATCCTAATTCTCATCCTAGCCACTCTCTCTAGCAGTGGAAAGTAAAAGGAGGATACCACTAAAAGAAAAAGTTCCGATAAGCTCATTATCACGGACGCAAGTTCATCACGGCTCGTTTCCTTTCGGAAACCGGAACCTGCAGAAGAAGTCACGGTACGTGCAACTCCTGACTCGCAGGCATTCCTTTATAGAATAGAAGGCAATACAAATAATTTGATCCGACTAAACTCATATAATAACAAATAAATTAACTGTAGAAACTGACATTTCGATTAAGAAGAGTTCCTTCTTTGTTTTTTGTTGTCAGTTTCGTTGTATATGTCTTATTTAATTCGAGCTTGCTGTTTGATAAGCAGAGATTTAATTTTCTTCACAAGCTCATCGTA
>SHCU01000002.1:1046687-1059709 GCA_004307685.1 Ceratina australensis
GAAATATCCAAGCGGCCCGAGCTCTGCTTCAGGGTAAAATTTAATTGGCTATTCGTTTTATTTGAGCGCTCAGCATTATTATGCATTAAATTGCGATTCACGCCGGATGAGACTCTGACATAGCTCCACTGGTGTGTCGCCGAATCTTCTTTTTTCGATGAACCAATTCATCCTAGCTACGTTCGCAAATCTTTTTACTCTGTGCGTTCCAGATGCGAAATAAATTCATTGTCTAACGAAAACTGAAAAGAGCACTTTAGAAAACTGATATTAGAAAACGTAGAAACTTTTAGTTAACGATTATGAGAGGCAGCGAAGATAGGCACGAGGTATAAGAAGAACGAAACTGGAGGATGAAATATGTAAAAGGGAAGGTACGGTACGTTTAGGTTAGGTTAGGTTAGGTTAGGTTTTTTCGGCAAAACACCGGCCAGTTTCGGGCGCAAAACTTTCGTCGGTGCTCCGCGTTTCAATCATGCTAACGATACAGTTTCTGAAACATTATGCGAAGGTATGTAAGTATGTACATCGCGAGGAAATTGCAATGCGGCGCAGCGCGTCCCATTCCGGGGCCGAGTTTGTTGCACCTGCGAAACAAGCCAGAACTAATGCAGCCATCTTCTTCGATCGACGAAGAAAAAAATTGTATAAAACAAGGAAGCAAAATTACTTCACGACCTGCAGTACCATGGTGAAGCAATGTTAATGAAAAATTTATCCATTACCTTAAAACTAATAATACCCGCGTATACTGAAAATTAATAGTCTACGTGGCACGCGAGAAATAATAGTGTTGAACTTATCGAGAATAATATTGAGTGACTAACCATTGAATTGAAAACAAAAATTTCTATGTATTATTTAAATCTAATTTTTTACAGCCCTCGTTTCGAATTTCATATCGAAACCCCCACGTCGCGCAGTTATTTACGTGGTTGTCCAGCATGTTGAAACGCATCATCGAGCCACAATTTACGTAAATTGTACTCAACGGTTCCCATCAAAGCTTGGCTCGTTAGACCTTCGCCCAACACGGCACGCCGGCCACTTTTTTGCTACCAAAAAAATACGGCCGCGTTCTCTTTATCGTATCTTTTGATAGGGATCAAGTGCGAGCGGGCTGGGTACACTTGCGACCACCCCTCGCGTCGACACATTGAGGCTAACCGCGACCGCGTAATGACGATCCGGTGCAGCAGTCGACGCGACGCGATGCTCGCGTATCTTACGTATTTTAATGCAACAAAATTGCAGGTTTGTTCGCCGGACAAGGGTGAATTTCATACACCTGGGTAATTTCATATACACCTGCGTTACGTTAACAAACGCTACATTTTAACGAGTCTGCGGGAAAAAATGATGGCAGAATTTATTGCGTTTAAGATTTATTATAAGAAACTTTTTTTTCCCAAATACATTAGTTTTTATGAACACTTTCATTCTTGGCCATAAAGTCTTAATAATAAAGTGAATAAAAATTGTGTGCATTTACAGTCGCTATTTCTTTCGTTGAATAGGCAGAGGTGAAAAAATAAGCAAGACGATGCTTATAAATATTTTTTACATCGAATGGAAGCTCGTCCCACCTCAGGAAATATTTGTTCTGGTACATAAGTTTCAGGTACTTAAATATATGGTATGTATAACGTGCAGCCAGAGTCGTGTTTGAATAGATACGCATCCGTTGGGGGAGGATGAGTTAGTGACAGGGTAAAGAATACAGATAAAAACCGGCGATCAGAATTATTGCGAGCATTTATAACTTGCTCGATGTTTTTTTATATATATCAGTGAAGATATATATCAGTTTTATATATATCAGCGAATATATATCAGTGCAACACCTAACACCTTTACTAATCTTTTTACTTTGCCATAAACATGTTTGCTCTTGTGATCAGAAGACTGTCAAATATGATGATGAAGCTTCCGTTAAAAATAAATTACATATTTGATCGACACGAGAATTGTTCAGGGTTGCGTTCAACCAGAGAGAATTAAGGAGCGCGCGAACGTTTAAATCATGGTTTCGTGTACGGGGAATCTTGCCACGAATTCTGCACTGGCGTCCCTACCGGCGCGCAGTTCCGTATGAAATTAAGGAAGCTATATTTAAAGTGATATCTCCGTCTCGAAGGGACAGTGATCGTCGAAAAACGCAACGCTCGCAAGCTTAAAAAAAAGAACCGCGTCCATAACACTGCCAGATATGATTTACACAGGACTGACTCATTTCTTTAACCTCTCCCTAATAACTTCTCGTAATTACGGTTATCGAAGTTGTCCCCTTCATGTAAATTCGTACGTACAATTGTGTAATAATACATATCTAAATCATTATGCAACTCGAACAATATCATGCTAACGTACGATACGTATTGTAATTAAATATGTAACTTATGATTGGTCCCCGTTTTATCCTCAACTTCATGCCGGTAGAATTAATACCGTCGTCTTCGAAACAAACGTGCCACATTAACGCTGTTAAGAGACGAACGAGGGATAATGAAAGCTTGCAGCATGTCGTACGCGTGCGATCTCGAAGATCCATCTACAAGAGATAAGCAACTACTTTCTAACGTAATGCAACGACAGGTCTTAACACGATTCATCTGTCTCCCGATGCACGCGGCATCGGGGCGAAAAAGATCATTTAGTGATTACACCTGCGTGGACCCCGTCGCACCTGGAATTTCGGTGGCCCACTTCAGTGGGGGAATCCGGGACACCCATTTCATCTGCTTTTCCGTAGGGACCAACGTTTCTTCACAAAAGAGGCTGATTTCGAATTTGGTGGTGAAAATTCATGAGGCAGAAATTATGAGGAGTGCAAGGTGAAGCAATAAAAATGCCATAATAATTAAGTATTTATTGGTTCAACCATAAAGCTTTAAATCGTCCATGCTATTCATTAAAAAGTATTTCATGTTTTAAATAAAAAATAAAATAATTGAAGTATTGAACTCCTTTTGATTGGAGTATGAATTATTATCGAAAATTCGTATATTTGTACATCTTTGAACATTGTACTGGCTTAACAATCAATCAACGCACAATAATGCATTCGTAAGCACGATGAGTGCACATTGCAAGCGCGTACTGTAAGACTGATCCAGGTGAAACAGTTTGCGAGGACGCAGGTGAAGGGGAGACGAGTCAGCAGGAGCTGGAGAAGAGGGTCCCTGTACCTGTCCCGTTGTGCAACTCGCGCAAAAGACCGAGGGTCTTGAGTCTCCTCCGGAGTTTGGCTAATCCAGCTGGAAAAAGAAGAAAGGAGATCACCGGATCCCCTTTCCCTTTTTACTTTCCCAGTGCAAACCGCCCTCCTGCCCTCTCTACTGGGTCTGCATTTTCCACGCGATCTCCAACGAAAATCCCACCGGCAAATATGATTAATCGATGGGCGCAAGAGCAGCGTATGTACTTCCGTCTAGTTGTTCGCATCTCGAGAAGCTGGGAGACCGATTTAATCTATAGTAGAACACGCCAGGTATGGAATCACTGATGCGTTCGACATAATTCGGGGGTATCCTATACTGTGCGGATCTAATCATGGAAAAAATTTGTCCTGGGAAAATTTTATGGAGCAATCCATCTCGATAAATTTTTGATAGCTTGTATATAAACTTTTGAATAATAATTAGATTGAAGGATGGTAGGTTTAGAAAGAATTTGAATTATTTGAAAAAATAATGCAGGTAAAGAAAACATGGAAAATAAAATATTGTTGAGAGGGATTTTCTATGACGTATACTATCTTCAACAGATGCCACGTGCGCGTGATTGATGTCCCCATCAAACATGCTTGAGAATGATCTTCCTTGATCTTACTTTGAATAGTTCTTGCGCACTCTTCAAGACTCAAGGGCTTCGCCCTACGATTTATCATTTGGAACTTCGTGTTTCGAATTTGGCGTTGCAGTTCGCGAAAGAAAGTTCTCCGCGAGAAGTCGGATCTAATTTTAATATAAAGTTAAGGACTTCGATTCTGTGAAGATCCTCAGTTGAACGTTGTTAGTACTAACAGCACACTTTGTATGCGGTGTAAATCATCGAAAATGATATTTAAAATGAAACCATTACCAGCTCCCAATGTAGTAATGTAATATCGTAACCAGATTGTGAAACGAGTAGCGAACGGCGATTTGCCTGCCAAATAAATCACCTCGTGACGTCGCTCAACGGTGCATACAATGTTTCATAACCGAAGTCAGAGATTTGAGTATTGTCGAGGGATCGTTTTGATCTCTACCAATCCGGCGCGCGACACTTCATGTTCGCCGCGCCACTTGAAGAGGTTATTCATCCTTCATTTGTACGCTCGACTTTTGATGGCTTTGATGAATTTAAATGTAAATGCATATCGATCCAATATCGCGTACAAAGGTGAAACGACAGTCGTAAAGTCTCGAGGCTCGTGCAAATGGCATTTTGAGGGTTGCCGGCATCTAACGGGTGTCGTTCAACCAAAGTACGCAGATGAAGCTCCTTCACTTTTACACCAACACATATTTTTACGTCATACGTAATTTTCGTACATGTTAAGAAATTAATTTTATACATTTATAGAAATAAATAGAAAAAATTTCTTCTAACTAATTTAAATAATTATCATGCGCATCACGTACTTGTATGATGAACGAAGGAAGATGAGATTCGTGCAAGAATATAAATAGAATTTCCGATGGAATTCCACCGTGTGGTCAGTCAAAAGTTTTACCTCTGTGAAACATCGTTACAACTTTTACTCAGATACCACTCGTTGAATTTTGATGAATAGTCCGTTTCGATAATATTTTTATCAGCTCATACCCGGATCATCGTTATCCTCAACGAAGCAAGAAAGTCTGTGAGGGCAAAGAGAGAAATTCTCCATTATTAAATTATAAACTAAAATCGTGCAATCTGTCGGAAGGAAAGTGTTTTCCGGTAATTTTTCCCACACCCTGCGGCAGCTCGGTTGGTATCGAAAGCGGCTCGCGTTACCGAACAACGTAGCATCGAGAAAAATGGGGGAGCTCTGGTACTTCAATATAGACTGTAGAGATCAGATACGTGTATCCGCTCTCTTTACCCCGTCATCCATCGCCATATGTATCCAGTTTACTCCCCGCGTTTCGCTTTCAACCCCTACCAATCGTGCGTCCGTGCGTCTAGTCTGCAGGTAAACACCGAGTATTCTATGCGTTCTATGTGTACGTAAGATTCATGCAACAGTTATGAAAGGTGTTCAATCGTATTTACCATCGAGAATTTTGTTGATCGCTTAAATGGGACATGAAATTCCATGATGTCGATTGAGAAGAAACGAATCCAACAAGTTCGTGAAGAATAAATGAAAGGATGTTGCAAGTTGGAAAGAAAATATTGGCTGCTGCCAAGTTTCGATACAATAGAAGGAGTTAAATGGTAAAGTAAATACAGCGTTCCAATACTTTTTTGTAACCACTGTATATACACTGCGTTCGCGGATACGAACCAGCGAAAGAGGAGCGGGAAGAAGAAGAAAGAAAGAACGGGAGAGAGAGAGAGAGAGATTGATCGCAGGAGAGGCAGGTGCTGAGAGAGCGACAGCTGCGAATTCGTGATCTTCTTTTATACGCGCGCCGAGGCGAACAAGAAGGAACCAAGCCTTTAACCTTAACCCGTTCTCCTCTTAATGGGCCACGGTGGAGTAAAGGCGCTGTGTCTCGCGGCGCGAGCGTCCAATGAATATCGAAGGAGACGGAAGAACGGAAAATATAAAAATCGAGAGAAGAGTATCTGTCATTTCCATACGGCAAATAAATATTCATCGATTCGCCCGGGTATGAGCGGGTCCTTATGACTCCCATAGACGCAAAGAGAAATATTCAGAGGTATTTTATTAGATAGGGGAACGGAGCGATGTCGTCATCCGTCAATTGGCACTCTTACTCGCAGCGTCGTTCATTATCAACCGTTTTACTACCTACCGTAAATGACAATAAGACGGAGCGCGTGCAATATCTCTCCTCGCAATACAGACGGCGATAAAGTATCACAGAAGTTGTCTTCTTTTTTTTGTTCCATGAAAATGCGTGCGCGCGGTACCGTTGCAGACGATTTCGAATAAAAAGCAGCGCGTACGTAGCATGCAGGCGCACGCGCTGCAACGCCCGATGGAAGGGGGTGTTGTTCCCTCCACCCTTTCCTCTTTTTTCCTCTCGGTCACGTGAATCGGCCCCTTAAGAGACGAGGTAAGGTGGCGGAGCCATCTGCCCTCAGATTGCGCGGGGAGAGAGGCGAATAAAAATCAGGCCCGAAAGCATTACCCAGCTGGCACGCGTCTACCTCGCAGCCATTATCTTTAAACAGGATCACCGTCGCGAGGACTCCGCGCCGAGGATTCCTTCGTCCTCTTCTTTCCCTTTCAGGAAAGAGACACCCGCCGCATATCGTATCGACGCGTATGCGCCTTTTCTCCTTCGACCTACCTACCACTCTCCTCCGTTCACAAGCTGCACTCGTGCTCGCCTTATTGTCCAGGAGCACCTGCCGCCGCCGCCGCCACCACCACCACCACCACCACCGGCCGAACGCGGTGCTGTTTTCATCCTGGAAGCCCCTCGACAAGATAAATATATTCCTCGAGGCCGACCGGCTCTGCTTAGGATATCGTTTTCCCTGGTCTCGATTTCGGAAATTAACCGGGATTACGGATACGCGTGAGGGGACAATTCCTTCGGCTAGGGAATCCCGCCGGTCAATGAACGGACTTGGTTTTTTTCGGGGTCTGCTGGAGCAAAATACGCTCATCTTGCACGCTCATCATCGTGTATTTATATACATATATATATTTTAGGTTGTCCGATAAATTTTTTCCTGTAAATTTTTGGAACGAAATAAATACTGTCCGAAAAATTTCCGCAATTTCTTTGTTGTTCTACACACTTACGCGATCCAACTGTTTGGAATTAATTAATTTTAATCAATTTTTAAGTTTTTGAAATGGAAATTTCAGGAGACAAAAAAATATATTTTCGATATTTGCTCTATTTCACCTTTCGTCGTGGTCAGAAACCTACGCAGGCATCTCGTCACACTTGTGGTGAAAGGTGAAATAGAGCAGATATCGGAAATTAATTCTTTTTAGAAAAAAATTTTTCTTTTAAAACAACAAAAGAAATTGCGAATGTATGTACTGGATTATCTCACAAGTCTCTTTCGAACCGTATATTCATTTCGTCTCAAAAATAGGGAAGAAACTTATGGGACAACCTAATATATAAAATATCGTATATAAAAATTATGGTTGTATGAATAAAAAAAGTAGCAATACTATGTAATATTAGAATAATAGAAATTATATAAATATTAAATATTATACTTTCGTAAAATCGCTTGAAATATTAGATACAATCAGCCTTAAACATTTATCAGACATCTTATGACTCGTACAACTTTAATAACCATAAGGATTAGAAGTAATATAATTCTTACTCAGTTGTTAAATGTATTCTGTTACAAAATTATGTTCATTTTGTTGAACATTCGCTGCATTTGGACCTGGCAATTGATTCGTTCAGTAAAATACAGCAACGTAGAATCTTCGAGATAATTTGATATCGGTTGATATACTGATTGAAGCAAAATTGAAAGAATACTATCACTTCGCGGCGCATCACGTGGCTCGGTGAAGAATTAAAGAGACGGTTGCCTGAGCTCAGATACTGGTTACAGCAAGATCCGAGGCATTTAAACGCGCATGCTGCGTCTTTTAATCCGAGAGCGAATGATGCACGCGAACGAACACCTTTTCCTTTGGTTCTCCTTTCTCGTCGCTCATGAAATTGCACGAGTTTTTTCCTCTTTTCGGCAGTAATCGCGGACAGCTGAGTAACGGGCCGACAAAAAAAAAGAAACGCCTCGGGAGAAGAAGAAACAGATGTTAAGTGCAAGAGTCAGTGCTAATTTCGACGGCAAATAGTCGATCCGACCTTTTCCCTCGCGAGCGAGGTCTGATTAATGCGAACTTGAGAATGGTTCCGTCTAATTGAAGCTGAATGGATAGGAGGAAAAATAGTTTTAACAGCTGTAGCTGTCTACGATGTTCTAAGTAACCTCCCGTTAACTATGAAGCAACATCTTCGTAAACTTGTACCTTCGGTAATTTTATACACCATGAAACTATTATTACACCGGTGACTAGTACCTTGATCGCGTGGTCTACAATTGCGCAACGTTCCGAGTAACTAAACTGCAGTTATTTATGAATCATTAAAATGATAATTTTTATCTAGCATCGTTATTCATAACCATATCCGCCTGCGAATCTACCACTCAGGTATTAAATCGCAGACGGATGAGTTGTCGTTCGAGGAAACTATCCACTTGTTAGCATATTACTTTATCTTCGGCAAACGCATGCACCGATGTAGCGAAAAAAGTTGTAGCGTAAACGTGGCACGGATTGCGAGTGGAAAAACGAGGAGAAATATAAGTAGTGCATGGCTTCTGCGTTTCACGATTGATAATCAAACGCGGGCCGATGGAATCGGCGAAAAGCGAAATAACCTGAAACGGGAGAGACGATACTTAAGTTTCAACCTTAACTCGACCGGTTTGCTGGCTGGCCGGTGGTATCGCGTAACAGACAAATCGCATCGCATCGCATCGCCGTGCCGCACCATAGCGTGGGCTCTCCGCGCCGTGCAAAATAAATTATTCCACGGCAACGGCCACAAAACGCGTCACGGTGCTACGCGACGAGAACTGAAACTGTACCAATAAACGCGGCTTTCTGCAAAAATGACAATTTATGTATACGTAGGATTTGAAAAGCTTGTTATCATAATGACACCCATTTTATCGTATTTTGTATTTTTTATGCTAACTCGTGCGTAAGCTGCGTGTCATGACTGCGCAGCTGCAAAAATTCTATATGGCACGGATAAATAATTGTGTTCGTATATCCACAGGCCGTGAGTCATGCACGCTCACGAACAACGAATAATAAGCTTAATTTTATTAAAACATTGCTTCGTACGAACTTCGTCAAATTTTTACTTCGCAGGTAAATGAAGAGTCATTCGATTTAATATCGAGAAGCTGGACACTCCGTTATTAAAAAATGTATGAAATAAGTTTCTTTACTAGATTCAAAAAATTTCTGCGAACAGTTTCACCGCAGGTAACCGGGGCAAACTGTAGCGTGCGAGGTAAAGAGAGCGAGGAGCAGAGAAGGGATGAAAAGGATTTAACGTTCGCATTTTCCCATGCTTCCTCGAGCGTGTTTGGCGAAACGAAACCCTAATTAGACTACATATCCTTAACCTTGTGGCTGGTTTCGCAGACGGCACGCAGCGGCGCACAAAGAAAAGTTTTGAAGACGTTTCCGAATATGCAGCCCTTTGTTGGCCGTGCGTCCCGTGGAATGTAATCCCTTTCTTTTCCCCGGCCTGGCCTAAATCCTTCCTAATGATCTCGCGGCCCCGACGCCGGTCCCAAAACGAAACCGTGTTTGCCCGTGCCGCTAATGACCGGGTCAGCCTATTTTTTCCTTTCTCTGCGGCGCGAGCCGGGGACCTCTCTCTTCAAAAATCGGCCGAGTTCGCAGAAGAACCGGGCTCGTGCGATCTGCAATTAACCGGCAGACATCTCTCGAGGCAGGTGAGCCGCTTCGCCTCTGTCCATCGAGGGAAAATAACCATCGGCTCTCTCTTCCACCACCGAGTGCCGTGGTGCGCCGCAGATGACGCGTGGAAATCGCGTTTCGCGATTTCGTGTCCGGTACACCACCGTACATAATTCACTGACTGGAAGAACGATGCGTCCTGGGAAAAAGTTTGCATAAGGCGAAATTAATCAGAAGTAAACCTAACATAAATTCGAGCGAAGTATTTGATATTTTACTTCGCACTTGTGACAAAACATTTTGCATAAAGTAGAAAAAACTTCAAATACAGATGATTTTTGGAATTTTGTTTTATAGTCACAATGGGTACGAGCTTTTTATCTCTCGCTTCCTTTTTCGTGATACATTTTGTACATATGTTTAATCGTGATTGTATACTAAAGGCAAACTAAACGTTTGTACATTTATGAGATGATTAAGAAAAAATTGAGGAAGAAAGAGAAGAAGGTACCGAAGGAGGATAGGGATCCTGATGTTGATTGATTAATGCCTGATGAGGTTTGGAAAGTGATGTGTAAATTATAGAGGCGGAGGGGTCCAGCATTGTATGTCCAATTGGTTAAAAGTTTTTTACTTATAAAAAAGAGAAGGTAATTATCTATATACTTTTTTAATTCATTCAAAGATATGCAATAAATGACAAAAAAAGTGATTTTACATTAACTTATATTATCTTAAAATGACGATGTTCGTATTTTTCATTAGCAATTCGATCATTGATCAAGGTGTAAACTCGGCAATCACAAATTGCCGTACGAAATTCTCAAGTCATTGTTTACAGGCAGATGCTGATATAAGATTCAAATGAAAGGCACGAGAGTGGGAAGGTTCGTGAAATAAAAAATAATTGCGTACAACACTCACCTTCACCTTATTCGACGCATTGTCTTAATGATATCGACCGTTTTATCTGGCTGATTGCTTTATAATTGCGATTCCGACGTTTCCGCATCATTAGCGTTCATTTTCTCTCACTGCCACGGCCGGGTACACGGTTAATTGGCGAGCCAAAAAAAAACAACGAAAGAACGAACGAGTATTTTGATCACCCGCGAACATTTAATTCAGTTGTATCAGCATCCTCCCCGGTTACCGCGGCGGTTCCAGGAAACGAGAAGAGGACGCAGGTCGTAAATTTAACCAGCCGAACAGCTGGAATACGAATGCACGCGCTATTCGTGACTCCCTGGCGCACCTGTGTCCCATGCTGACCACGAGGACCCAGAAAGGGGACACGAAACATCCTCGAGCGTCGTGGTTGATCGTAGTCCAAAAGAATTTTAATGTTAGTCGAAAAACAAGGGAAATCAATGAGTCAGAATTTTCTTAAGAATTCTATGATGACATGGTCTCCTGAATTCTTCCTAGTTCTCTATAGCAATTCTTAGTGTAAATAATTATTGCTTTATACATTATTGATTAAATATCAATGAAAAAATTAATAGTAATTTAAAAATATAATCATGTAATAAAATACCAGAGTTTATTTAACGAATATTTTTCTTTGAGATATAAACATAAAAAATAAGACTTATACATTCACTTCAACGAAAAAGTTCCTCGAGTGCAAAGATTTAAACTTTAAATTTATTCTAGACTCGCTGATCCGCTATTAGAACTCTCACTTTTTGAGTCACGTAGCGTGTCATTGATAAACAAGTACCAAGGCTCTATAAACACGTGGCTGGAAGTTGTCACTGATTTCACGCGTTGTACGATCCGTTAGCTGTCTCGCTTCATTGCCAGCGAGGCTCGTAATTTCCACGCGCCACGTTCATTCACTCCTGGGCTCTCTTTCCTAATTGCGTCTCGGCCCGCGTATTAGCGGATCGGACATAGTACACGCACGTAACACGCGGAAGGTGTAATTTCCGACACGTATTTCCAGCGGAAGCGCGTCGCTGAATGATAAGTCGCGTCGAGCTGTCAAGATAATCGATCCCACCCCCTTCCCACGTTTCGATCGTCGTTCTCCATGATTCAACGGTTCCATGTTTAATTTCACCTCGCGCGGAACCCACCGGGCGTAGCCCTGTTCTCCATTCTCGACGACAGTTCGATACTTTCCTCCTCGCTTCACGAAACGCCAAGCATGAAAACGAGAATCGAGGAAACCATTGATCCGAGATGAGTAATTGTACATCTATTTTTAATCTCGTTTATCCCATTGCTATACATAATGCGACAGTGGAATACATTACAGATAATAAAAAAGTAAAACTGAATGGACATATTCAATATTTGCTTCAATTTATTACAATTTTTATAAAAATATTTATATTCAACAAAATGTTAAAATAAATTAGAGTAAAATATTTAAGTAAATATTAGAATAGATCGGTATCCAGTAGATCGTAAGATCGAACAAACAGTTCCAACGATATTATAATGACCTTTATTAATCACGTTATGTGATTCACTTAATCTGCTATTTTATAACGATGTTAAAAGTAGCTGAACTTTGTTTTATGATTACGATACGTTGGCACAAGAACCCGAGCGTCGTTTCGCATAATTTTGCAATACTGTAACCAGATCCAGTCATGAATTTTTCCGTGAACGCGACATGTGTTCAGGATGTGTTACTCAATTGTACGTAAGTACTTACATTGGCTGTGTTTGGACTGCGAGAGGAAAAAAGTTTCTTGACACCCTACTGTCGCTGTCGTTCAGTCAGATAGCCGCTTATCTCATACGTGCGACGTTAAGGGAGAGCCTGATCACAATTTCGCAGTTCCACAATTTACCTGGTGAAGAAATTATTAAACAAAACGATAAGAGGCTATGAGAATACGTTTTAGAAATATACGTACATTCGAGTAGATAAAGCGTTAATAAGTAGTAATAAACGAAATCGTATCCGTAATTCGTGATAGGATCCAACTGAATATTAAAAGCAATACTAATGAATCAGATTAAAAAGTGTTAATTCTTTTTTCGTGGAATAGTTTTCTATTCGATCAGCAGAGCTTAGCACCGCAGTGTATTCAGAGAGCACGGTTTACTAACGGCCGAGAGGGGTTGACCAAGAACAAACTACCTGAAATTCACTGAAGGCTTGATAAACGGAAAACCGGTCGCCCATTTCCACTGCACCGTGGAGCTCGCGTTGCATTATTCAGTAGCCACTTTTCCTCCTGGAATCCTGACAATAGCAACACGCGTTCTGGTCACTATTGTCACCTGAATGTATTAAACGCAAATAGATCAAGACGTACTGCTTATGCTTGTACAGCCTAAAAGTATTATACATACATGTGTGTAGATTTCGTTTCGGTTGAGCTGGCCTGCTGGACAAACGAAAGTTCAAAGCGTTACGTATGATAATTATATCGGAACTATTTATAACGCGGTAAGTTAAGCTATC
>SHCU01000002.1:1107659-1135098 GCA_004307685.1 Ceratina australensis
TCGCGGATCAGGAGAGGGATACACTCCAGTGGCGTGTTACGCGGGCATCGTGCCCTTCAGGCATCTCTTACGTACGTTACCTCCGATTCAACAACGCCTTTCTCCTATTCTCGGAACAAACAGTTCGACCGACGTTTCTCATTTATTTCAAATTCATTTGACGCGCTAAGTAGTCAATGAATTCGCGGAAGGGTCGTTTAGCTCCGAACTCTTCGCTCGGGGTGTACGAAGCACCGATATATTAATTGATAGCGCGGCAGATCGGCTGAGATACTACCAGGAAATCGTGTAATCCGTAAAGTCGCGGCGAGAGATTATCTTCCGCGTGCCGGCCTTTTAGCGCGCAGCCCGAGCCATAAAATATCGCGTAATATCAATATTTGCATAATGCATACGCGCGAAGTGTCTTTGCGTTCGCGTTGCAGTTTCCTCAAAGACGACGATTTCCTTGCACGCGCGGCCGGCAACGGACGTCTATCGATACTTTATTACACAGTAGACGTTGCACTCTTTAATCGGAATGACACGCGTATAATAGATAAGTACGTGGTGTGTATATATATATATCATTCGCGGCCGTTGTGTGTTACGCGTGTGGCGCCAACCGCAGCAGCTGCTTAGTGCCGTTAATTACATAAACGGCGATAAGTGCTACGTAAGCGGTACGATGAAAAATTCCCGGACGGATCGCAAGACCGTAGCAATGGGTGGGGAGAGACGATATGTTCCCGGTACGGAAGCGATCGTGACGTTTCCTCGAAGCATCGGTACTCGCGTTCCAACGGATTTAAATCATTCCGGTGAAACCTCGCTCGCGACGAGGAAAATTGATTTTCCCGGCGAAAGAGACAATTGGCTAAGACCGATTCTCGGAAGTTAGGCGCCGGCATTTATTTCGCGGCGAAGACGTCGTGCTTGGAAATCGTTTGCCTGTTGAGTGGCTCTATCAGGTCTATTAAGAACCTCTTCATCGACTCCGTAATATCGCTGTGCACGAAGGTCGCGCCAAGTCCCACTTCTACGTTAGGAAACTACGATGGAAAGTAAATTATCCGGCCGCGGTGTCTCGTATTTTTCATTCCGCTGATCGCGCAATCGTAACCACCTCGATGATTCGCTTTGTCGGAGATTCTCATGCTTCTTGATCGACGAGAATGTTAGGGTCGTTGATCCCATTTAATATTTTCATCCCCGTAGGGTGGTCACCGCATCGTCTCGAATATCTGTATTGTGACGAGGTGTCGGGGCGTATTCGTACGATCCTGTGATCCAACGGGGATGCCGGCTCGTCTTACGTCTGGACCTGGTTTTTTTTCCCCTCTCCGGTATTCGCACGCAACCCCGCCCGAGTACTCTACGTACCTTCTCCGTCGGCTTATCCATCAGCGATAGGAACGAGTCCCCATGCAAATTCCCCAGTCGTACGTTCCAGGAAAACTCGCGGCGCGGTGGAACGCGAGCAAGTAACGCGGGGCCTGTAAACTGCTAATAAAAATGTGCGCGACGTCGCGTACCGATGGGCCGTCGATCGGTGGAATTCAGTGGGTGCAGCGCGTTGTCCGCGCAACACCGAAAGCCTGACGGACGGCATCGCGCCGCGCCAAACGTTTCGGGGTTTCGATTTCAACGAATCGGCGAAAGCGGGGGAAGAAAGTCGCCGCGAAATTCGTGGTATCAATTTTCGCTTCGAACATTTCCCGTCACGGTCTGAATCGGTTTCGGCTAGTTTCGAGCGGTTCGTCCCACGAAAGGCAACTGCGTTCACGGTTATACGTACGTAATGTATCCACCGAGCTCGGGAAATATTTCCTTTCACGGATTCGTTAGACACGTTAAACGCTTCCATCAATTTCAGCGAGCGCATTCCTTTCATTACGCTCGCACCGTGACAATTTATCAGTTCCCCGAGAGCCGACACATCCTTTATTAAAAAGGATCATTAACGGTTCTAATTAAATTATCCTTATCGCTAACGCGAACGCACTATATTCGGTTTAACAATCAATCACGCTCAGGCGCTATCAACCAGTTCGCTGCTGTTGCCGCTGCTCTATCGCGGCGCCGATTTTAGTCACGTAACGAAACGAAAGGAGGAAAACGTAACCGACCTGCCGCCGCGCGGTATCCTATTATTAAAATAAAGTATCGAAGTGTTGACCGATGCGGGTTGCATTCTGATAATACTGAAACGCGGTGAAACCGCGAACGTAACGGTCCTCTCGCGCGTTATTGCAAAACAATTCGAGCGGTATCGAGCTTTGAACACAGGTGGGTTTGGCATCTCTCGAAGGTACTAGTTAACATTCTGCATAAGTATAAGTCGCCGAGTCGGCCGTTTTCCCGCTCTCTTTCTCGTTCTGCCAAGTTCTCTCGCTTTCCCAACCCCTTCGAGCGGCTGCACCCCACGCCCGCCCTCCCTCCAACCCCGCCGCGCGTTCGTCGCTTCGAAGGCGTTTGTAATTACGGGAACAAGTGGGCGCCTATTTTTGCGTGCGCAGGAAACTCTCCGCTACGTTGCACGCGTATGTGCATCTCCGGCCGTGACGTAACTCATTCACTCATTCATTCATTCATTCATTAAAGTTCGGCCGCGTGGGAGAGACCGCCGCCCCGATAAGCATCGTAGCAAAACCGTCGGGTCGCCCTTACGGCGTTTTACTATTTTTTCGAAGTAATTATTACAATAAACACGTTTTTGTCTTATAGAAAATTTCATCTTACAATTGGCACACATTCTGTTGGAGATGTTCTTTTAATTTTTTACCCGAGAGAAAGGGATTATATTAATTCGCGGTCGTTTTTTTCAGTATCAAAATGTCTGGTCGACGAACCAGGATGCCGGGGCTTGCGCGTTCGAGAATTAGGAGGTCGGACGCCGAAATATGAGACTGGTAAAACCTGATTTGAGAATGCCGGCCGGCATCAGGCGGCGATCAAAGGGGATACTTTTTCTCCTCCGCGTTCACTTTTTCCTAAACCCGCCCCCGTTCCCCCTTAACCGCCTCCTCTCTACGCTACAATGCCTACTGCTCCCTCTTTTAAATCCTATTCTATCTCCGCGGTACGCGTCTCGATACGGAAATAGCGAATAGCGAATGCCAAGCATCACGCTGGCGGGCAACCGAGCGGTCCGATAACGTAAACGCGATTTCACGTTTCTCTCCGCGGAGTTCTCAGATAAGAGCCGACGGTAAATATCGCGATGGCTAATTAGAGATTCGAAATTGAACGGACGGAGAAAGGGGAGAATCGGCGACGGGCCACAAGCTCTCTTTCACGTTTCTCCCGCACACCGTGAGCCCCGCGAACCGAGGCACTCCTTTCCTCTCTCTGCCAGACCGACGAGACGGTTCTCTCCTTCTTATTGCATTTCTCGTTCTCCCGAGGCGGCATGCCAACTCGACTACTCTCCCCCCCTCTCTCTGTCTCTTTCTCTCTCTCTCTCTCTCTCTCTCTCTCTCTCTCTTCTCTTTCCCGGATCGATCGAACGAGAAAGGGAGAAGGGAACAACCGAATACAGTGATCCAAAAGGAGAGCGAGGACGATAAGGGAAAAAAGGGAAGGGAAAGGAGAGAGAAAGAGACGGTCGTAAGTACCAATACCGAGCGACTGGCATTTTCTCCGAGTCAATCGACCAAGGAGAAAGACGCTGGAACGAAGATGCTTTTTCCATGTTCTCCGCTTTTCTGTATCGATCATCTGTGTCGATCGGTAGCTAAGATTTCTTTCTGAGAAACGTATCATAACGTCCACGGAATTTCATTAAATTCATACTATTTATTGGGAGTAACGTATCATTTAATGTATCCGTTCTTATTTCGAACGCGATAGTATATCGACTGTCACGGATCCAATAAGGGTGTTTAAATGCCGGACGCCACTCGAAAGCGACAGATTCGGAGTCGTGTCACCGTCGTCATGAGTCACGGTTGCACTCGCGGGGGCATCATCGGCGATGCGCTCGGCGTGTGACGGTTCGCGGTAACGCCGATGACGCGACAAGAGTGCATCCCGTTGCGTGGGTGGGTCTGCTAGGCAGTGGGCAGGGCTTGAATGGGTATCTGGTCACCGGGTCATTTCCTGGCTACTATTCCCTAGATACGTCTGCTGTATTTTGTATCTCGCGTAGGCCGCCGTTATTCAAGGCAATATCACGCGGCATGCCTTCCGCGCACAGCCGAGCGCAGCGCACACATAAACGTGTAAAACCCTGAAGGCTGGGTGGGGAGTTAGGCTGGTAATTGGACTTGACCGTCGGGATAGTAACGCGTTATGGCCTGCGATTTTTTCAACGAGCCTCGCCTCCTTGTTACTCCGGATTCGAACGAACGGAGGAGCCCGTGGCTTAACGATGAAAACTGGGCGTGGGTGGCTCGCCAACTGTTATCGTTACCTTCGAATCGAACGGCGTCCGCGCTGGTATTTAAAGTCGAGCGAAGAATTTCAAACGGTCCGGGCGATTAGAAAATTCGTTTCGTAGCTCGCAGCTAGGATACCTTAAGTATGCGTCGTTGATGTATTATCGCGGATACCCGGTGAAAATTCCTGGATCGTTCGGCTCGTTGCACGCAACGCACCGATTTCTGTGTCCCCCGCGAACCGTTTCTCGCGTGGAACGAATGCCGTTCTTTCGTGACTTTCGAGCGGCGGCAACCGAACAGAGAGAGAGAGAAAGGGAGCACTTTGCACCGTCGGATCCATTGGCGCTCACTTTCGTAACTGGATTGGATGAGTCGGCTGGTAGTACGAGGCATCACAGTGCCTTGGGCACGACGAGATTTATGGCTTCGCCTCATATACGGACGCACATACAGACGAGAGTTGACCAGGAAGAGAAACGTGCCGTCACGTTCGCGTATGTGCCTCTGTTTAAAGGGATTGTCATCTCTCTAAACGTTTGAACCGCGCGACGCACCGACTCGGGAGATTCGGGGATAAAATTCCATAGCGGACGTAACTCTCGCTTTTTGATTCGGTGGCCTGACCGAAAGATAGGGAACGTCGGTGTCAACCTAGTTACACGTACCTCGGATACTCGACCCTGAATTTCACGTATCTCCCAAGCCGGTTGATATCGACGGTTTAAAATAAGAAGGTGGCTGGATATCTCCGCTCACGCAGAGAGACACCAGCGAGGGTTACGTGATCTCAAAAAAAAAGTCGGCGATCAATACTTGGGGCCGAGGAGTTCGCGCGGGTCACCGGGATGCAGACCACGCGCGCGGATTTCTGGCTGAGCTTGCATAGCTCCTCGCGTACGTAGGATATCTGGTAGCGGTTATCTGCGGGAAGTAACGGGTCACCGGACGTCGGGAGACCCACATATCGCGGTCGGTCGGCGCGCGGAGCTCGCGAGAATGCCTGCCACTTTCCTGTCCGCGATCTTTCCTCGCGAACTTGCGTCAATGAGGCGGCGAGCCGATAGCACGCGGGGCGGCTCGCACCGGCTGAATCGCCGCGCGGCCTTCGACGAAACGCTAACTCTCTCTGCTTACTTTCCCTTTACCGCAATGGAATTTTCACGCCCTTCGCGCGCCGCCAAACTCGGCTCCCGTTGTTATCGCGCCGCGGAATTCTTTTCTCAACCACCTAACGACGGACTAAATTCCATAACGTATATCGCGAGATCCGGTGCCCCGTGCCTCCCGGACACTTGTCTCCATTTATCTCCGAGCGGGATCAAAGAAAACGTCTACGCGGGTACGTTCACTTCCAAAGCGGAGCGCGCGCGTGTTACGTTCCTGCGCATTGTGTTTCCTCCCGCTCGGCCCCGTGGAAACCCAGCCAGACGGGTGCCGCGCCCCGGCTGAAGCGTACAAATCAAAATGCGTAATCAGCCAAAAGAGATTTGTCTGTGGCAAGAAAAAAAAAACAGAAAAAAAATGAGAGAAATGCTCGTTCTCTGTGTTCGGTAACCGAAGAGAGCGAGTGCGGAGAGACAGGACAGACAACGGTTCATTGAGGAGACAAGAGCGAGGGAGTGAGACAGAGAGAGTGAGACGGCGTCCCCCACCATCGGTTTTTCAAAGCGTTTCCGTCGCGACCGTTCGATATCACGAAAACTTATCCCATCTCTCTCCCACACCACGGCGTGTCTCTCTCGTCTCGCGGTCGCCTATCCCAACGAGAGAGGACAGTCGATCGATCCGCGTCGACGTACTACTATGGCCTGCTTACACGGAGAGCACTGACCCCCAAGGTCGCTCTTACGCGGTTGCACGTGCTGCCGCGAATTGACGTTTCTACTCTCTCTCTCTCTCTCTTTTTCTGTCTCGCGCTATCTCTGTCTCTCTCTCTCTCTCTTTCTCTCCTCTCTCTCCCTTCTGGTTACTATCGTATCGCGGCAACGCTCCCCTCGAACCCTCTTTTCACAATCCGCTTCGAACTTTCTTCTCGCTCGCACGACCTTCCCGCGCAGCATCCTTCGCGTCACACGCGTGTACAGTAAGTACCACACTGCCGTGTTTCTTCCATTCTGGCATAGTATGCACTGGCCTCCTACTCGATCGGCCGCGTCTCTTTCCTGGTCTTGCTAATTTCGGACGAGTCTCGGTTGCGCCAAGTGGGGTAGGTTCGGTGTCGACGACGTCTCACTCTCCTCGCTCGCTTGCCCGACGTTCATTCCTCTGGTGTTACAAATCGATTCGCCGAAATGAAAATTGCGCTAGACATCATTCTGTCCGCCCGATGATTCATTTCTTCCCGATTTGATCATCGACTGATGCGCGTCCATCGACCCGGGAATGAACAAGCATTTTTTCCGTTAACTCGGTAAAACGTTAGAAAAAACGTACACGAATTAAAAAGGGGGAAGTCGTTGGCAGTGCGCGGAAGGCTGGGGAAAAATGTGAAACGAAAGCGGGCGGGCACGTGCGAGTTTAACGACATATACGGACGGGGAAGTAAGTGGGTCCTCTGTCCGAGTGCCGCCGAAGCTGCCTATAGTTAGTTTAGCCGGCTCATGTGCTCAATTATTTTTAGACGTTTCGCGCCTTTTCGCGGTAGCTCGCCGGCGACCTGGCGGCCGGCCAGCTTCTTCGTAGATTCGTGCGTCGTCTGGCCCGGCACAACGAAACACGTGGAAGCAGCGTGCGGTTACGAGCAAACCCCGACGGGTGATCTGCCCGCTTCTTCGTTTGCCTTCTGCACGAATATACGCTCGCCATACCGGTCTTTTTCTCTCTCGGCTTCCTCGTTCCTCGAATGTCTCTTCCTGTTTGACGCTGTTTGTGACTTTAAATGAACCCGACGGGGGCGAATCACTGTATCAATTATTTTTTTATAGAGATTAGCGGTTAAACACGTAATAGAGTAATTGCTAATTTTTAGAAGCTTAACTCAGGGCTAGTAGGTCTTGATACATATGCTGTCTGAAGGTTTACATTGTTCGCACATTTCATTACGAAACCTAAGGAAGCGAATTTACATTTGCAACATTGAAATAATGCGTTCCATTCATGCAGACGATTTGCATCACGCTTATTATCATCACTTGGTTAACGAGCTTGTGCGTATGCTTAAGTAATTCCCCGTTACTGTACAGAAGCAGCTTTTTCCCTTGATTTCCGACCGCGTGTGTATCGGGTCAAGTTCATTACGCGCGCGATCTCGTAACGCTTCGTATCACTGCTTCCTTGTTCGCGCGAACAAGATTGCAGGAATTGAACTACGCCGCAGCAGGTAGAAATATAATCCGAGCATTAACATTGATGCATGAAAGCGCAGCGATCGCGAAGTGAACGGCCAGACGGGAGGAACGTTTCTAGCGGCATGAATCGACTTCATGCTTCGCATTCCTCGTCGTCGTTCTGTAATTAAAACTGTTCTTTCTTTGGTCTTTAAACGATAATCGCTCGCGAGTCAGTTGTCTAGTGTAACGTTTGTTGGCTTATGAAAATTTTAGATAATAATTATTGAATCGATGAATAGTTGTACATAGTATAATAGGTTTCTTTCAATTTAAATACGGCAGTATTTAATGATCAGTTTCATAATCACTGTCTCGGAAGCGAATAAAGACTCGGTTGAATCGGTTATGTCCCCAACACTGACCTTGACGAGAGTTACGATCGCGAGCAGAGAAGAAGAATCTGGACCAACCGGATTTCCACCGATTGTCTGGTCCGATACGTGCCACGGGATGACACAGTTTGCAGAAACGCCCACGGTGTCGTGTAACTATTCGAACGCCTCCGCGACACGTGCTCACCGTTTGGCTTATCCAATAACTTTTATTCCTTCCAAATTTATTTCCGAAATTCCACGTACAATTCATAACTTATTACGTCATGAAATATTTTATTGTATTTCTATAAAGTGGTGGCCACGGTACACACGTAGGCTCGTTTTATTAATTTTATTCCCCATTTAATGCGGTGCCATTGACGAATCATGCTCCCTTCCTCCGTGAGCTGTGTGTCAGTAACGGTAGACGATGATTTATCTCTCTGTTCTGGTTCGTGGACAGCGGGATCTTTAGAGATAAACGATATCGAGTATCCGGTTCGGGTTCAGGGTTGACTCGAAATTAGCTCCGCTCACGTTTTTTTCTACCACCGATTCAGATTACATAGCCAACACCATGAAAAGACTAGTCATGATCTATTTTTTTTCAATCCCTTCCAATACATAACTTAGATTTTCGCGCATTCTTACAAGTTGCAAATGAAATTCAGCATAAGCAGCAAGCTCGTTTCAAAAATAATCAACGATTCCCTTAAAGTACTTTTTATTTCTTAGACTGTAGTCGTACAAGTATCAAAATCGGTGGTTAAAACAATTGTAAAGAACGTCGCTTCTTACTTTCTTGTTACAGAAGAGGAAGAGATCGACGTAGTGACATACGACAAGCCAGGCAGACCGGCCGCGTTGCCGACGTATCCCAGCCCGGCCGACCAGCAGCACTTCCAGTTGACGGTGAAGACCGCGTTCAAGGAGAAGCCGCCAGGCTCGAGGCCCCGGGGAAGACCGCCGTCGAACCCGGCGCGGAAAAGGGCCGCCCAGTCTGAACCGAAGCCCGCGAAACGTCCTCGCCAGAGAACTTATCAGAGGAGAACCAAGGTAAACAATCGATGCGCGTCCGGGTCGTCGTCGCCGGCGTCGAAAGGCGCGATGTCCACGTCGTCTAGGAGCTCGTCGGACGAAGAGCTCGACACCGAGAAAAGGAGCCTGCACAACAATATGGAACGGCAGAGGCGGATAGAGCTGCGTAACGCGTTCGAGGAGTTGCGCGTCCTCGTGCCGGCGGTGGAGACCAAGGATAAGGCGCCGAAGGTCGCGATCCTGAGGCAAGCGGCTGACTACTGTGATATGCTGACCCACGTCGGCCAGCTGAACCAGAACAAGGTGGCGGACCTTAGGCGGTATCAAGAGAAGCTTCGGGCGAGACTCAGTCTCCTGAGGAGGAGTCTCGCCATGACGCGTTGAGGGAGACCCGGGAGGAGGATCGTGTCCGATTCGGCACGCGAGAGCAATTTAATTCGCTCGGCACGCGCGGGATTCGTATATGTTGTTGCGTAACACGACGAAAAAGATCCCGGGCCGAAGAATACCCGCTCGACGTGTCGTGACGAGATTTTCATCAGAGGTGTAGAGAAGGCGGTTTTGAATGAAAACTCTGTTGAACGAAGAAGGATCTTGAAGACAAGAGGCCGTGTTGCTGTTCACAAGTCGATTAGCGCGGACGAAGGCGGAACGTGGATAAAATCTTTTACTATAAGAGAAAGAAATATATATTTGCATATATATGTATTGGGAGAGGATGAACGACGTACCGGAAGAAGATAATAAAACTACTATTCGTATAGAATTGGCGTCAAGCGTTAGAGACCGACACAGAAGAAATTCGAAGAGGATATTTATACGTGTATATAAGTACGTATGTTTGTAGAAGAGATTCTCCGAACAGCACGACTCCGCGCATCGCGAGAGGAGGGGAAGTTATCGAAGATTACTTTTGGGCTTCACAAGGTATCTATCAGCGCGACTGACATCAGTTTCCTTTTTTTTTTATTATTCTCCGCTCACGGCAATTATTATCACGGTGAAACGCTGTAAGGAANTTTTTTTTTTTATTATTCTCCGCTCACGGCACTTATTATCACGGTGAAACGCGGTAAGGAAGAGTCACGGTCAGACACTAACGTGAATTCTACTTTTTTACTATTCGGATTCTCGATCAGTGTCGCTTATCGCGTGGATTATCGGCTACGACCGGTTTCCGTTCAGCTTGGGAATGCGACGTCGTATATACCTGTACAATACGCTTTGGGAAAAATGAAAGGAACATGGGGAACGATATTCGAAGCGGCAGACGAGATCGAGGATACGGCCGCGAAACGAATCGCTGTTTTATCATGCATTTTTTCGACTGTAACGTTCGTACACGCGTTATACACACGATTTCGTCGCGAATCACGGCTGCATTTAGATAAGCACGAGGCGTACCGAGAGAAAGCCAAAAGGAGAACGTCGAGGACGATTATTAACAGGTCTCGATGAGACTCGGCCGCGATCTCGACGCCACTTGGGATTTCGTTTAGCGATGCGAGACCGACTCGAGGGGGGAAGAAACGAGCCAGGCTTATCACTGATATGTTGCTTGGCATTAGCACCACCGGTTGCGCCCGGCTAACTAGCCACGGAAACGTATCTCAGTGTACACGAAAACTGGTTTATAGTTGGGTCTGTCGTTTTGGAAAATGAAAAGGTGAAAAGATATACACACGACAGGCGCGGGAATCTACGTGAACTTCTATCTTTTTCTTTTTCCTTTTAAGATTCGCATCGATAACTCGCGTCGAACAGGAAAAACAGAATTTTCTCTGAAGTATACAGTGTTCCTGATAACGATCACGATAATTACGGGATTGTCGCATAATCTTTAATATTTTATGTACTAAGTATAGATAATAGAATTTGCAAATAGGAGATGCATAGAGTTCGAAGAACGTAGGTTGTTCTTAATTCTTCAGAAGTTACGCAGCAATCCGACGATATCGTGGTCAGATGTTGAAGCCAAGAATGGTATAAGATTGAGTGACGCTTATTATTACTATTCAGAAATGTTCCTCGTGATCCTCGCAGTTTCACTATTTCTAAATCAAAAGGTCTCGCTGTACCACAGACTAAGCCCTAAAATTGTTCGATCGTACTCCTCTCAACTTCCTGATTTTTTTGCCTTTTTCAATCGTGGAGCTCAGTGCCCTATGCACGTAAGAAATATGTTTAACATATTAGATAGTACCGGTTGCGATTAAGCAACGGTACCTATTAATATATCTCTTCCTTATTGAACTCCATTGTTCTCACGTATTTTTAAGAACGCTAATAGCAATTGTTTACCGATTGATTGTCGATCGCTGTGCGATCTTCATACGGTGTTCATACATTTTGATGCCCATAATCTACATGTCTCTCCCCGCTGTGTTCTGGGAATCTTGCAAGTAGGTCAGAGGGAGTGTGACTCACAAACCGTGTAGGTAGAAAATAGCCTGCATCTAGTACACAAGCTTACAATTGATGACGAAAGTATCCAGACGTCTGGACTTCAATAATGTATACCTCTTTGCTCACATACTCTTCTCAACACGAGTCGTCTCAACGAAAAATTTAGACTTCGAATTGCAAGTTTTTCCTACCCGTTATTCTAATCGAACGCGAATCGTTCGCATAGACAACAGGTATGCAGTTCCGTTTGATTCACGCCCCGGTGTCCTTTCTTCTTCCTCCACCGATTTCTCGCGCGGAGAAACGCGCCACGGCGATCGTGAAAGCCCGTGAGCGTGTGCGGATCCACAATAACGCTTATGTACGTACAGAATTTTTGCAAATCGTGCTCAATAGAATGGAGAAATAATGCTCAAGGATTATTTTCTCCCGTTTCCGTGACGATCATTAAAAAGAGCGGGGGAAGGGGGTACCTTTTGTTTATTTTCCTATTAGAATAGTTGTATGTAATTTAAGAACTTGGAATCGATAAGGAAGAGATAGACTCACAGAGTATAGAAATTCACATTTCTAATATCCTCCCCATTTCTTCTTCGTTTTTCTTCTTCGAAATCTTTCGTTTCGTCGCACGGTACATGTTCGCGATAGTGGGCAAGCGAACCACAACACGGTTTCATAGTCGAACAGTGTTTTTTCACAGCTGCTACGCTTTTAAACGCATGTAAATAGTGTATATATACACGTATATTATATACAGGAAAATATTAAGATATATACGAAACGCATATACGTAACGTACGAGAAAGTACATTATTATATTATATATGCATATTGCAAACTACAGAGAAAACGCGTGAATGTGTAAGAGGGAGGGAGGGGGAGAGAGAGAGAGAGAGAGAGAGAGAGAGGAGGGGCGAGACGGGCGAATGCGAGAAGCGTGAGAAAGAGTAGACGAGGATAACGCTACTAATTATCGACCTTAACGCATTATTAATTACGGTTTAATTCTTATTGATACGTCGCATTATAACTATTATTATTGTTACGAGTTTTTATAGCATCACTACGATGTATGATAATAATTCTTTAGGCGCGACGCGAAAGAGAGACGGGAAATCGAAAAGTTCGAGTGAAATAGGGTTCGTCTGGAGCGTTGGAAAAAGGGGTTATATCGCGGTAGGAAGTATATTCTATTATATATGAAAATATAAATATATGTCTATGTATAATTGAAGGAGAATGAAATCGGAAGGTTACGTTAATATTACGATCGCGCGTTAGAAAAAAGGGAAATAACCGGAAGTACGCATCACGGGTAGAGAAAAAAAAAACGGCGAGTGCGTTGGTCCTCGCTGCGAGAAGTTAAATTAAACGAGAAAAAAAAGAAATGCGAAACAATGTGTTCATTACATGTGTAGGTAACAGTATTCGTTTATATACATACTTTTTATGGGCTATATTGAAAGAAATAGGAAAATTAAAAAAAAAAAGAAACGTACGAATCGAGACATGGTAGACCGTTACACATACGCGCGAAGAGATCGTGTACACGTGCGAATTGCATATGTGGAAATTTTCTAAAGAGCACACTCTGGCATTTAATGAAGTTGTCCGTGGAGACGCGCGAAGCTGTTTGCAATGCGTCGAGGGAAAAGAAGAATACGCGGTCTCTTTCCCGGCGACGCCGGGGACGCAAATTAAAGAGGGACTGAAAAGTCGCTTGGCCGTTGGGGGAGGGAGGTAGAAGGATTTAGTAGGAGGGAACGGGAATTGATTGAGCAACGCGTGAAACGCAAGGACCGCGTAGAGATCATCGGGAGAACTCCTCTCTGGGAAACGGCGCCGCGCACGTGCATCCGGAAGTAACGTTCCCGGCGTGTTCGTCATTCATTCGGGTAACGTTGTGTAATTTAGCGCTCGCGCGCTTCTTGTTCACGCACGTTACACCAGATACAAATAGCGTGCCGCGGAGAGAAGAAGGAGAAGAAGCAGCAGCAGCAGTAGTAGCTGCACACACGGTGCGCGTCCGCGTATCGAGCCTGTATTAGCATTTACACGCTGATCAGTCGCGGTGATTCATTTTCAATTTGCATTTATTTCTCCGTATGACAATTCCCTACGCCGGCTCTAAACGTTTCGTATCCAATCGGTTGATTCGCTCAGCTTTCAGTCGAAGGAATTTGTTAACGTCAATTAACAAAGTAACCGCCGCGCTTAACGCAGTAAAAATACGAGCGCGCGTTATCGGAGTACTTTTTGCATCCACTGTACGTGTACGGTTATACGGACGCCAGCGGCAATCGGCGCGCGCAGACACACGCAACACGGATACAGGTTAATTAAAGACTAATTGACGGGACGGCAACCGAAACCTGAATCGCAAACCAAGTGCTTCAAATTTATATAGGTACATATTATAATCGCGGTAATAATAATTGCGGTTCGTGATACGGGCGGAACGCGGGACGACGAGTGGCGCGTACGAAAGCTAAGAGGAGGGCGGTTGCCGCTAAAGGCTTAGGGGACTCAAGGGGGTAAAAATGCAACCCTTTCGAGACGGTCGAGTCGAATTTTGTAATTTCCGCGCCCCCGTACGCGTCGCCTCTCCAGACGCGGCAGGCATCTTTTTAGAGAACGTTTTTTCGAAACCGACGCATATTCACGTTTGTCAGGCCGTCGTTTCTTTCCATGAAAATACACCGCAACGACAGAGGAGAGAGGATCCCATTTATGGTAACAGGGAAACGAACTCGTTTTCATACGGACAACCGAGACACTTTTAATTAGGGACGACTAACGATTTTCGCCGTAGACTGAGGAAACTGTTCGAGGTACGAGCACGAGACATGCACAAAGGGCCTTACAAATCGAACCACGGTAGAGTTTCGACGAGTTCTTCTTACATTTACTCTGCGCCCGTAGCTTAGCACCCGTTCTATTTTCGACGGACAGACTTTTTATACTGGTTTTAAAACTGCCTGCGATGCGTTGTCTCGCACGGTCAGTGGATAATTGTTACGGAAGAGAAACATGAAAAATATGCCGCGATTTCAGTAACACAATTACTTGCGTTAATTATTCGTAAGAATAACAATCGAGTGTGGAAACATTTTTTAACGGGGATACAACGTTGTTCGCGTACTCGGGATAATAATAAGTGGCGCCTTAATTTTAAACGCTGACCGAAAAAAGTCGAACTCGGTCTCGGGGAATCGACGTACAACATTTTTACCTGTACGTAAGAGAAAAAATGAATAGACCGTTATTAGAATGTTTCTCTTCCTCTCGTCGATTGAAATTTCGTTGAACGAGGGATCGCGCGTCTCACTGATTCTTTATTTAAGAAATAGGATTATCGGCCATGGTCTGCGAATTCTTCCCGGTTTTTAACGAACGTAGATAGGTGTTCGTTAGTTGACACAGGGAGAAGAAACTCCACTACAAAAACTATATACATATATTATTAATAATGATACATACCTCGCAATAGATTTCGCCTTCGTAAGACGGCAGCCTTCTCTTCGCGTTCAAATAATTAACGGATCTTTTCGTTGAATATAGCAGCTTCCCTCTTTTTCTAATAAACTTCTGCTCGTTCATCCGACCTGTGAGTTCTCTGTATCGTGCCAAATCGAGAGAGAAGGTAGAGCTGGGTTATCGTAGGATGAAAAAGAAACAAGAGGAATCACAGTTATGGATATAGCCGAGCGTGTTTTACGCTTCCTAAAATTGGTTAGGAAAGAGCACCAGATATTTTTTGTTTATTTTTAATTTATCCGAATAGTTAGATTTAGGAAGGGAACGATTTTTGAGAAGATCCTCGTTGAAAATTGCATTTTGCCTTCTCTCATTGCGTATCTTCTTCCACGGCCTTCGCTCTCCATATTTCGTTTCTCCCTTCGACCGAATGGAACACACATTTCTAGGCCTTCTCTCAACAAAGACATTTTTGAAGAAAATTGCTCAGCGAGTAAATACCGTCAGGCCGTCGGATCGCGGGACATATCCCGTTAGTTTTCAGCTCGTTGTTCACATTATTTTTCTTTCTTTCTTCCGAATTCTCCCTGGACAGGCCGCGATGCTTTTTACCCTGTGAATCGCGCGGGACGATCCCTAACTGGATGCCACTTTACGCGTTCATTTGAGGCTTCGGATCGGAGAGAGATTACTCTCCGCTCCTATTCTATTATATATACTATATATATATATATAAATATGTACGTACGTATGTTAAAGAAAGATATTACGTTATGTACGATTTTGTAATTTTACACGAAGATTGCGCGTACATTTTCCGTGGGATCGTACCGAGCATTCGGATCGAACTTTTTACGCGCGTTTCTCGAGCGGATGCGCGGGGCTTAGACTAAGCAACGTTAATTATTGTCAAATATAACGGAGCCCTGACATATCGCGAATCATTCGTTCGTTCGATTTTATACTGACGAATGAAAGGACGCATGAGAATTGGAATAGAGTTTATATATTTTTTGTTTCGTTTTAAATTGTTACGAGGCACGGTGAAAATCGGTAGGACGAGGTTCCGCGATCCGACGATGATTTTTTAAGAGTGCAAACGTACCTGCTAGCCACATAGACATAAAAATAATAATAATTATAATAATCATAGTTAATAAATGGACAGAGGAGTAAGGAAAAATGACGCGTTTGTAGAATCTACGTATCTACACGTCGACGATTAAGTAGCTTTAGCTTAAAAAAGGACAAGGCAATTATTACTCTTATACTGTTTATCGCTATGTAATTAAAAAAAAAGGATTGACTCGATGCGGCGACGCGAGATTCGATTCGAATCTAGACCGTGCATTTTTAACAAAACTGAATATATATTATATATAAATATATTGATTTCATTTACGTTTAGTTCATTCAAGTTTTTCTTTAGTTCGACACATTCTGGCACGATGAATCGTGGGCACGAAACGAATCTCGTGGCCACGGTTTTCCTCCTTTTTTTTTGTAAATTCGTTTTTCTACGTGAATCGCCGCGTTTAGTTAATTAATTCATCAATTGAAGCAAACCGCGTTCGCGGAAAGAGCACGTTCCCTCCTCCGTGTGAATATGACTTTCACGGACGCAAGATCACACACTTTTTTCTCTCTTCTTTTTTTTTTATTTTCTTAACAATTTTGTATAATTTTTCATTTAATTCGATTCGCGATGCGTTTGGAATATACATAAATTGCCACGAGGGTGACTGCTATCAGTTTGAGCGAGAGTACACACGCAGAGGAAAAAAAAGCAAAAAAATATGTATAGATATTAATAAAATACTTACGAATAGGAAACTCAAGGAAGAGAGACAGAGTGAGAGTGAGAGAAAACGAGTTAATAGTGAGAGACAGCATGCGAGACTGAAAGGTTCTGAGATCGCAAGCGTTTTATATATATAGATATGTACATATAAAATAAAAAATATATATATATACATATATAGTTTGCTATAAGACAGTAACTGTACAGTTATACCAAACGTTTACGGACAGGAACCTGTAGGGGTGGAATGATAAAAAGGGGGTCGGATTCTTCCATTTTTCTGGGGGAGGGGAGGAAATTTTCTCGAGGATGAAAACGATAAATACTTAAACGTAACGTTAGGTTTTTTATGCAGAGCAAAACAATATTTTTTATTTAACCCTTTATTTTTATATGACGTTGCTACTGGAAACCGTTTGTACGATAAGGTTCACGAACGAGTGATAGGAAATAACGAAACGGAACGAGTGTTACGAGAATGGATGATTAAAGAGTGGTTTAAATCGATGGGAGCCGGGTGGTTTAACCCGGGTTACACAACGAAATCGGACCCTTGGAACGAACGGGTGGCAGCGGGAGTAGCGTGAATATATATATAATATACGGAATAGAGGAAGGAAACGAATAAAATAAATTCGGAACCCCGATTGACAGATTTTCGAAACTGCGATATCCGTGTTATACTGAATATATTATATATATATATATTATATACAGATATAGACCAATAGAATCTCTTATTTTTACAAGAAAAACAGATTCCCGTGAAAATGGAAAAAAAGTAAAAACGAAAAAATATATAAAAAAAAAAGAAATAAATAACGTTCGTCGATGCGCGGCAACGATCGCGACGAATCGCGTCCTTTTCGGTGGAAAACTCGCTTTCATCATTTTACTAGCTTGTAGAAATTTCATTGTTATTTTCCCCGCGTTTGCAACTTGGCACGGGGCCGGAAAAGGTCGCGCGTTCTTCGTCTTCGTCGCTTACCTCTTTTAACCCCTTGCGCGCCGTTCCAGTCGATTTCGAGCTCGTGACGAAAATTGGGCATTTAGGATAAAGCGTATCTAATAAATTTTATCGACTTTTATTAGCGCACGACGCGCGGTAACCGTGTAATATATTTGCGCACACATGTTACGATATAAGGAAGGGGGGCGCGTTTGTGCTGTTCTTAATTGACGAGGAGTGTTATTTTGCTAACGTTTTTTAACAATTTTAACACTTGTCGGTGCGCAGGGGGTTGATTCGGCGAACGCCTACCACAGAGACTTAGCCGCTTTAATAAATCTCGGGGGGACGGGGGGGTGGCGTCGTTGGCATTTCGTCTCGATTCTCGCGACGACACACAGGCTTTGTAATCACGTTACACGTTTAAAAAAAAACATTGTAATTCAAGGGACCCTGCGTGTTCCGTATAAAATGGTGACCTCACGTTTCGCAAGAAAACGGATAGGAAGGATGGAAATTTTGCAAATTTAGTTTCGTTCTAACGAGGAATTATCGTGAGACAACTATTGCAAACGATGTAAACTATGGAACGTTTGCTGCTAATTGTATAATTACTCTATTATCGAGCAATACTGTTAACAATTATTTAACATTAACGGGAGTGAATCCCTCGTGCGACTCGTTTGTAATTGTACTGTAACGATAACAATATTTAATATGTAATATTACATAATATATTATATTACATACTTATATAATAACCATACGCATTATAAAAAAGCATATACAATGTAACCGTTTATTCGATGATATAATATATTATTGATAATATTAATATTAATTATTAATTGTAACGCTATTTCGGTGAGGGCGCTCGCGTGTGTGTACAGGGCGCCAGATTAATTTCCACCAAAATGCTTTCGTGGATTATTTCTTCTTTCTTTTTTTCTATCATAAACATATTATATTGCATTATGTATTGCGTATTACCTACGATAAGAACTCGTGATCGGCCGATATCGCGGATAATAGACGAAGTTCACCGGACCCACCTCCTTCTTGAAACTAAACGAGAAGAAGAAAAAAAAAGAGTTCACTTGTACCTATACCTCGAACGACTGTTAAAATAAGTAGTAATGGCGGAAAGGAAACGTTACGATTTCACTGAGAATTTGTCGTTCCCCGGCAAATTCCCATGTTCCAATTTTCTCTTTTCATCGATATCTTTCCTACTCCCGCGGTTGGTACCGGAAGTTGTCGGGGAACCGTCGAAACCTAAGAATCACCCTCGTACAATTACGTAACATTGACCGTGAAAACACGCATTACGCATACGTACACACGCCTTGCCCCCGCCGCGGCGCGGGCGAGGAACACGAAGAAATGTAACGAAAATAATTTGACCGGTAAGCGTGGCGCAACGCGATACACAATTGTATGACACGTGATTCGCGACCGCGCGTACACGCATGCATGTACACGCGTGCATGTACGGTATAATATATAAATATATATATATATATATATAACATTTATGCTAGATAGAAGATAATAAATTGAAAAAGTAATATTTATTCCAGAAGTTAAATAGTAATGTTAGGAGTAATATTTATATCTCTATATTTACTATTTACATATTATATTAACGATACGGCCAATCCCCAGCGCCGTGCGAAACATGGGCCCCGGGGGTGGTTTTGAATACGAGATAAATGCAACACAAATTGATGAAAGGAAATTAAAAAGAGAAAACGAAACGCGAAGGAAAATTATGCTTGTTTGTAATAAGATTGCGGAGACGATATAAAACGAAGAGTGAGATATAAGGAAAAGAGAAAAAATTTTGGGAACTAGGAGAAAGAGAGGGAAATAGGGTTTGTACTTAAATTTAAAAGATTGAAGTAAAGAAAAATTGCTCGTCCGACACGTTTTAATGTTTTATTTCTCGTTTCCATTTTTATAAAAGGAATGATTGTTTCTTTCCCGGCGGACATCGAATTCTGTTACTAAACGTGTTTAGAGATCGTTGTTTGGTTAAGTTGATAAAAAATTGTGCTCGACAACCGTTCGAATTAAGCGAAATTTGTATGACAAGGCAATGTTGTAAGTTCTGAGAGATACTGCAAATTGTTTGTTTTTTGTTTCTCTTTAGGAATTAGTTACGATCAATTATGCGAAACGAAAGTCTTCGATGTTTCTTTTGTTTTTTTTTTCAGGAAAAAGGGTCAGATAGTTCCTTCACATTTATATTTCGAATTATCTTATTATACGAATAAAGCTATTATCATTTACCCGAGGCGATGTTTCTTCTTTCTTGCACCCCTGAACCCACTTAATCCCATTCCCACCTCAAATACTCATAGTTTATAAGGTTATTTAATCTCAGGATTCGAGTACAATTGCAAGAATTAATATTTACGTTTAATATCAGACAAATCGTACTGAACTTTTTTTCTAAAATCGCGTTAATTCGTAACGACAAAATAATTTCAGTCAAGTATTCAAGGGGGAAGAGAAATGTACGAGAAACGGGAATGATAATTAAGTTCCACGATCACTCGTTTCGTTTCATTCGTACACCACGTTATGGCGATTAACGGCTATGATCGACGACCTGAGCCGGCTTTACGAGCCTTTATTTCGCTCGTTGAATTAATTCGACGTCATAAAAAGGCAGGATAATGGCTGACTGGTACACATTCGAAACTGCGATGTCGAGGAGGTAAGCCAAAGTAGAAATTAAAAGAAGAACTGCGGTCGGAAACTATGACCGTTCGACTAATCATTCCTTTCTCATTAATTCCTGTTTTATTCTCACATATTCCTCTGCTGATTTTTTTATCGTTTCTTTTTTTCATTTACGTCATTAAAACACGCGACTGAATCTCCAGCCACTAATGGCATTAAGTAGCAGCATTGATACTGATTAAGTAACAAAATGCTAAAAGCGAGTCTAGGCTACTTAGTACACTTACTGTCCTTCGTAAACAGTTTTTCACGTTCGTTCAGCTTTTTTTTTATCTTTTTGTTCGCGCTTCCTGTGGAAAGTTCCCGTGCAGTTGCGTCAACAAAGTATTCGGGCCGGGCCGGGGGGCGCGATTAGGCGGTTAAATGTGAGAATTATGAAAAGCAGAGGAGGGCAACGCGCGCGGATCCCATCGGCGTTGCCAATAAAGCGAGCGACGATATATGTATGTATGTAACGGAACCCCGAAAATGCTTGCGTGCAATCGGGGGAGAGACAGCTGAACGCGAAATCGTTGGGAAACTTTTATCGGGTGTGAAATTAATGACGCAAATTGCTCGCGAGCTGGGAGGGCGAAAACTTGGCCCGTTCCACCTCCAAAATTCCATCCGAGCTTTCTTTCTTTTACTAGCGAGCAATTTGTCTTACGTATCAGACATGTGCAATCGATTTCTAATTTTCGTTATGCTCAAATTACAAATTAATGTAGCACGCCTCACAAATTAATTATGATGAGTTTTAGATATTCTTTAAGTCTTCAAGTTAGTGAAATTTATTACACAATTTCATTAATCATTTGATTAGTTATATTTTGAATAAGTTCTCGTAAAAAATAGGAGAAGAGAAAACGGGTATTCGATGAACTCTGGTATAGACTGGTGACTCGCTAAAGATAGTGTCCAATGAAATCATTATGCAACAGAGTACGATGATAATGACTGCCAACGACATTTATTTCGGTTGAATAAAAACGTACTCTGAACAAGTTTATGTAGCACGTACTAATGTCCTCGGCGAGCAGACACCTTGTAAAATGTATCAATTTGGCTGGCAGCATCTCTTGTTTGAAATATGCGCTGAAGATAAATAATATTACGGATGGACCAGAACAGTTGTACGTACAATGCAATTTGTAGGCATAGTAAATTTTGGCAGTGTAGCCTAATCCCTAAATTTAGCTTTCACGTGATGCAAAGAAATCAGTGCGGGTGAATCAACGAGGACCAGCGGCCGCCCCGAGGCGCTATCGGCAGAGCAAGGCCATTGTGTTGATAGAACGAACGATTAAAGTTATTGCAAAATTTACTTGTCTTTCATGCAATGCAAAGTTGAATCGCGAGTCTATGCAGTACATGAAATAATATGTACCGCTTAGCACAAATTTCATGTTGGCAAATTGTTTTATTTAATGATAATACATTAAGTGCAGACATAGGTATTGTACAATGGACTGCAGATTTTAATCGCTGTATAAACAGTTATTCTAATCAAAATATAACAATCGATTGTTAAAATTTAATGTTACAATGAAACTGCATCGGATTCTTGCTAATTTATGATTATATCATCATGCAGTTTCAATTAAATAATTAAACAGTTTAATCGTCAAAGAAACTGTATGAATGATTAAAGTTTAATTTATCTTATCAATACATAAATTCTCATTTTTTATTTACTGTCTGGGTTTCTAAACTGATGGAATCCTGAATCTCTAATAAGAGATACGTAAGTGTATCTTAATCACCGGTTAGGTGTTGTTGTGTAAATTTAATCAGCCCATCATTGATTTTATCGAACAGCTGTTCAAATTTGGACAGACACCTTATATACTTATCGATATACATATATGCTCTATCCCAAAAAATGTAGTCTGTGATGTAATGGAACGTGTGACATATTCTTATCTTTCCTTGATAAAAGGAAATGACGAACGACTTGTACATGCTTAATTAGATCGAGATAGATCAGATTAGAGATAGCTTTGTGAGATGCATAAAGTCTTATAGAATATTAACTACTGACATTCATTTTGATCATGTTAACATATGCTGACAAAACCTAGTTGTTATTTATCACGTATCAACATTATAATTAGTTGCCACCTGACAATTTGTACAATGTACATACCTGTGCTGATGGACAACGTAAAGTAAACTACGAAATTCTTCATTGATGAAATGGAGAAGTATTATGCAACGAATTACGAAATAATGATTGACACATGTATGATCTATCCAATGAAATCATATACAATGTCACGGAGGTTCAATATTGCTGTGTAACGATACTTCGTCTAGACTGCCCCTGAATTTTTAAAGACATTCGGAGTCAAGACAACCAAATGTAGTCTGATTCATCGACATATTGCAATGAAATCAGCTAAAATCACTGTGCTGCGGAATAAGTATAATATGCGCACATAATTATCAACTGCATACTCGTGCACATCTATTAAAAAAGTTGCAAGATAAACTCAAACGTTTTAACACTCTCAACGCTTACACTTATTATGTAATAACAGAAAGAGATTTCTGTTCAACAAATTCGGGCCTAGTGTCTCGGATTTTCCAATGGGAACCTATTATATAATGTGCAGTTATTCTCGCCTACTAGTGATACCGTTACTTTTTTCAGCTTCAGCATCAAGTACATTGCTGGCAACTATAATTATAATCGTCTTATTCAAATCACACGTCATTGCGAATTCAAGTACATTATGTATGAGACGATTTTATAAAAAGAGCATAAAATTGATTTTATAATTCAAATGAATGCGAGTTCGAAATCGACCGCCTCTGGTTTACACGGCTGTGCGAACGGAACCCGGAGAACACGAGGACCGAGGCTGCGCATGCGCAGTTTCAACGAGCTACGAGTGCCTGTGGTGTGTCCGATATGTCGCGTGTGCCAGTTTTAGCAATTTTAGGTTCAACGGGCTCTGGGAAATCACGCCTGGGCATCGAATTGGCTCGCCGATTTTCCGGGGAAATCATTTCGGCGGATAGTATGCAAGTAAGTGAAGAAAAAGGTTATACGTTTCCTCTGCATTTGCCATCGTGGCGATTGTAGGTTAGGTGCGTGTTCAAACGTTATTTATTGCCTGCGATGCGGACAATATACGCACCTTAATTTTCGAATTCGTATAAATATTCGAGAAATTGATTCGTATTCTCATTATTCTAGTAAAAATATGTATTGTTTATCGAAAATCGTTCACGTGGCTAGGGGAGCAAAAATGTAGGTTAAAACAAATCTGTACGTTTATGATTCACATTTCCTTCGTTCATTTAGGAATGTACATGTTTTTAATACAGTGTAGGCAAAGGCAGATGTTTTATATTAATTTTATAATACTTCAACTGTCGTGCTCATATGTATGACTTTTTTTTCACACACGTGTGAATTCTCGTTACAACTTTTTGCGATAATGTGTATTTACATTTTATTTGTTAGTCAATAATGCACAGCTTTAGACTCGTATTTGCACGCTTGTTTTGTATGATAAATTGATAACAAATCTACACGTGCAAATTGTGATGCCAGTTTTTACGCAGTACATAATATATTCCACATTAGTGATAAATAATGTTGCACATCACATGCGGGCTTCCCGTACCCGGATCACGACGAACTATTTGCTGGAAAGTAATCGTTGGGAACTCGTAACAAAGTACAAGGTTTTTTAGAATTAGCAGTCACTTGTTTTATTATAATTTACAGATTGTGTTAGGAAATGAGGGAAGCACGTCGACCCATTTTACTTCGCGATAACGCGTTACACATTTAGATTATATCATTGTAAAAACGTGAACAAGTTCTTATGGACTCTCATTGATGCGATCGAGCCGCAAATGATGAATGAAAACCGTTGAACCACGACAAGGAGAGTAGATTACAGCTTGCAACGAGAACGCAACCGCGAAACTAATCCATCCTCGAGCGACTGGAGCCGTTTCCTATTATCATCCGCGTTGTCTGAACGCAGCTGCGACACAAAGACCGGTTTCCCCGACGGCCGTGGATTTCGGCGCGGCCACATTTGGAGAGAGCCACAGTTAATCGCTCTAATTGTCTTACTCTTTCGCGTGTGTTGAGTTAACCGCGAGGAAGGTTTAATTACACGTCCGCTGCGACATATGCGTAAGAGCGGGCCGAAATTTCGTTGAAAACGATGCGCCCGTAATTATCTTTCCACCGCTTTGTAGCTCGTCCCTTGACAAGCGTCAGCTTCGTGTCACGCGTTCCTCGCTACGACGTCCTTCCGTTCGTTGCACTTACCGTTGTTTCAGTAGGAAAGCCTCAGATTTAACTTCACATTGAAACCCGTATAGAACGTTAAAAATTAGGAACATCTACTGAAGTCAAGAATTAGATTTCTTTTTTTTGTAGAACGAGGTAGAGACAAGCAGTGATTTCTTGATTCCTCGATTTTGCGTTTTAGACTATGTGATTCAGTTATTAAATCAACAATCTATCCGTATCTTTATTGGATAATAAAAATGTTATCAGTTCTAAGAAAACGTTTAAATGTATAATATAGTGAGCTGTCTTAGCAAATATGTTAATCGCTTGACTATGAAGAAACGAGTCTCAAAAATTACATTTCCGCAAACATTAATAGCGAATTTCCGCGATTATCTAAGTTATTGCCTAATATCATTTATAGCTCCTGATAAAATAAACGCCAGTCCACTTGATCACTGATCAACTCTTTAACATGTACAATGAATGAAATTGGGTTGTCCCATTTTTTTAGCTAATCATGTATCAAGTTCAAGGAATTGCTTAAATGATTCTTAGGACCCTCTTTGTAGAGAGAATTTAAACAGTCGGAGGAATTGAATTACATGAAATGTTTCATCAATTGACGCGTTACTTAATATACATGCGTGTGTGTACATCTTCCGCATTAATGAACCGGGCTTATCTGGCTCTTTATTAATATATCCGAGTGGCTTGTTTTCTTATTTCGTGCCGTTCATCTTAAAAATGAACTGTATAAATGCAAAGTAGTAAAACGCGCATGATAGCCGTCGTAAAGTAAGTGGATCGAATTAAACTTTGTCCTCTTGACGTGCGTGTTAGCCCTGGAGGATCGTGGGACTTCCGGCTCGTTTTCGGCCCTTTGAATTAGTAATGAGACCCCCGCGCCTCTCTCTCTCTCTCTTCCTCTATACTGAAACGTAAAACTATTTGGACATTCATTCAGTGAATTTCATCTTGCATTTCTGTATATGTTCAATATTTTACTTCAAGCTTAATTATGCATATTTTCAATGTCGTCCTCATGCTAATACATTTTTTATTTTTGTTGTCAAGTTAAAAACGCTGATCTGCCTTTGTGATTTACGTTTGAATTTTTTTTATTAAGGGAAATAACATAGAGGCTCTTTATTATATCTTGCAAGAATTCTTCCTATCAAATTAATTACTGCTGTTTGATAAAATCAAATTACCTACTTAGGTAGTTAATTGGTTAACAAATCAAGCTTTCCTGTTCATTCTGGTTGTTCATAATTAATTCCAAGTTATGATCTAACGCAATTGGTTTTCCAACTAGACGAAGCAGCTAATGAAAAAACACAGCTCGTGTCACCGCAGAATTTTCCTACACGCTTTTCAGTGGCCGTAAACATACCAACACGCGTAGATCGTAAATTACCACGTCACCGTTGCAGTATACATGCAGATATCTATAGATATCAACGCATGCTTCCACGTCCTTTTAACTCGTTAGACGTCAATTTCGTTTTTAAATACTCACCCGCACGTGATCTCGTATTCATAAATCACGTGTGTTCCCGTTAGAGGCGGTTCGCGATACAGCGTGGCATACATCAATTCTTAACGTTTATGCCGTGAAACGTAGACCAAACAGGACGATGTAACAAATTAAAATTTTTGACAGTTTAATGAATAGACAAAAACCGGTGCGATCGTGTAAATGCCCCGGTATTATCTGTACACTTGATCGTGAACGAAATTCTGATTTACAGTTCATATCGGCTTTCTTTTACACATGTCGTCCAATAAATAATCTCAAGTATCTCAATCAGTGATTTATATATCAAAACAATTTTTTTTAATTCTTTATGACAAACTCTCATGTGTTTATTTGAAACATTCGTTTCATTGAAACTGTTCATGATTTATCGTATAACTTTTTGCATGATTGACCGCGTAATCGGGCTACAATCTTTCGAGTTGAAACCGACGCCTGATATACGCGTGTCAGATTTTTAAACAGGCAGAAGTCATATGAAAGTACGAACGGAGGTGTGGACGAGCACGTTAATCTGTGAATGTAACGATTTCCCAGTATTTCCATTCATTACGCGACTTCTAATTAATTGTCTAGACCGTTGATCTCTTTTCCCTCGCTGCCCACGCGTTTAATAAATCACGGCACGCCATCGCGGCAGCGCCTTTACGCCTCGTAGATTCCTCGATATTTTATTTCACGTCCTCGCGCGTATGCGCATACGTACTTACCTACACTTTGTGTCTCTGGATCGTCATTTGTAATCGACGAAGGATTTCCCTTCTAACTTGCGCAACCAGAATAGAATCTCGATTCCGATCTCCGTTAAAGCTCCGTCGCGTTTCTCTCGGTTGTTTAACGTAATTAATCAATGAACACTGCGTTATTGTGCTCCTTTTCTTCAATGAAATTATTATAAGCGACACAAGCGCGTTGTTGCACGCCACGTGTATTATAATGTAATATTTCCTGATTTTTAATTGCAACAAACGAACGATCGCGGAGATACTCGCGAACGGACACCGGCTCGGGGAAACCCGGACGAAGTCAGACAGGCACGTGTCTGCCCACACGCGATCCGAAAAAAAAATGATATCCGCGAATTTCGTCGGCAGCCGTGGCTTCGCCGCCTCCGAGGTTCCTCCCACACGAACGATCAGGGATCACGGTGCGATTGCATGTACATTGACAATTTATTACGCATAAACTCCCTCACTCTATTATATATAGGCAGCAGGGATAAAATTAAATGTTGGA
>SHCU01000002.1:1136514-1150081 GCA_004307685.1 Ceratina australensis
TGATATCCGCGAATTTCGTCGGCAGCCGTGGCTTCGCCGCCTCCGAGGTTCCTCCCACACGAACGATCAGGGATCACGGTGCGATTGCATGTACATTGACAATTTATTACGCATAAACTCCCTCACTCTATTATATATAGGCAGCAGGGATAAAATTAAATGTTGGAAGGATAGAAAAATGTTTTGAGTGAAAACAAATATCGTGTATGTCATCACATTTTGTTTCGCACGAGAGGCGGAATGTCTTGTCCGATGGTACAATAAATTATTTACTTAAAATCTTAGTTTTATGCTAAGTAAAGATCGTAGCTTCGAGAGGAGGCGTGATTGTTTCTTGCGAGATCTAGATCCGGAGCAGATCTGGAGCAAGAGAAACCTTTTTGGTTGGACTCTCAGGGACGAATCGATGGAGGAGTCGATGAACCGAAAGCGCGCACACTGTTCAGGTTGCTCGCATCACTGTTTTCACCGGTATGCGTCTCCTGGGCCCCGGGTACTTGGCCCACTGAATCTTAATATCGCGTTTGGCCGCGGTGGAATCCGAACGAGCGTTTCAGCTTGTCAGAATATACGCGGTCGTTGCCACGGGCAGAATTCACGTTTCGCAATTGGATTCTGGGTACTTTGGCCCCTTTAAAGTGTCTCATTTCCGTGCTTTTCATTGATGAGGTAATTAGTAGCGCTGTCGTTGTTTCCATTTTCTTTTAGAAATGATCTTTTATTGCAGTTAGTCAATTGTCATGAAATTTTGGGAGTTTATCCATCGACAGAAATCATTTATGAAACACCAGTTTTCGGTTATTAGTAAATTACGTTGGAAAGATTGTATTCCATTTTCTAATTTCGTCCATGAGAACTGTCTCTCGCCGTGACTTTGTGAAAACTTTCACACGCGAGCTACTTTATTCAGATTTTCTCACATTGATAGGAGGCTAACGTTTCATGGATTTAAATTGCCTGGAGGAAGAATATAAATGAAAGAGTGGTAACTTAAGCATGAAGCGAGATTATAACATATAACAATTTTTCGTTGGTATATAAAATACACTTTTTATTTTGTAATTCAGACAAATTTTGACAGGTCTCGTATTGTAGATGTTTGAATTTAAGGTCCTGTTGTTTCCCTATAAATAATTGGGTTAACAACACGCCCTCATCACAGATAATCGGTGTACGGTTTGTTCCCTGGAAATAAGAGCGTTTCGTCATCACATTTCTTGCTCAGGGCTTCGATTAGTCGCTCGACAAAGGCCAGACAAAGTAATTTGGGATCTATTAGACTCGTGGGATAGACCAAAACGATGGGTCACGAGCAATGCGGGCTGGAATCAATCTACTCGATTTACAATAGATTGTTTCAAGATAGGCCAAATGGTTTTTCCTCCCTTACATACATACACGTATCAAACTGATTAGGAGGTTCTTTCTTACTCTCCTATTAATTGAATAAGCGTGATGCAGTAACTTTTAAATAAAATTTCAGTTATCGCAATGAAATATTTTCCTAAATTAAAAAAGAGAGTGAATGACATTTAGTGGGTGACGGTTAGACTAGAGATTTATTATCTAATAAGTGAGAAAATTAATTATTGCCGAAATAACTGTGGCCATGTTTTATTCCTCATCAATTCTCTTAATTGTCAATAACAGAATATCATAGATAGCTACGAGGAAATCTCATTAATCATTGTCAGATAGGATCTGTGCCTCAGAAAGCTGCGTGTCGATGGTCAAGGAATTTCAGGGCTGGTTCTTCTTCCCGTTTTTCTCTCTTTTTTTTAGAGCAACGATGCTCTACGGTTTTTGTTGATAGTTTATCACGGTGGTGACCTGTGGAAGGCAACGTACGGTGGTCCTTGAATTCAAAATAGTTTTCGTCGTCGTTTCGGCTGGTCAGAGAGAGAAACCGGTGCGTGCCGCGCATGAAAAACTTCCGTTCCCGTCCGTGAGAATGGCGCCTCGGATTATAAGCTACGCGGTAGGGTTTACAGAATTTCTCGCACAATGTTGTAAAAGCGTCGATCGAATTTTCTAACTTTAGTTTAAGGACTCAAACCGTGAGCTTCTGGACTGCTCATGCGATTTCCATCGCACCGCTGGGCATACAGACCGAAATCGTACACTACTGTTAATACGAATTATAATTAGATCGTGATATAAAACGAATCTTTTACACATATTTGAAACTTCTTTAATGAAATTATTTTGTGTTCACAAATTAATAAGCGATGCTCAGGCAGTAAGCAATGTAGACAGTTTCTCTATGAAATCAGACCCGGTTTGTTGTGAGTGATATGAAGATTTCGGTAAAAGTCATGAGTTACAGCTGGCCACGTGCGTACCTAAGTACACTGGCCACTCGGCTAACCGGTTTTAAATCCACGAGGCGATGACGCAAAATTTATGAGGTTCCGTTGTCGACGTAAGAGAGGAGAACGGCATGTTTCATTAGAATCCCCGTGCTGCGTTTGGATTTCGATATCCATAGTTTGCAAGTCGATAGAGACGACTCATCATGCTTACACTTACATACAATTAGATATATAGGACGCGGAGATATCGCGGGATGTCTTATCAATACCAAATTTCCAAAGTTCACGCGAGAGTATAGTCAGCGGGTTAATTGGTCCGTTCTTATTTCTAAAAATAATTAAGAAATATAAATCGTAATATCAGCTGAATGCTGGTTAATTTAAAAAAGGGATTACGCTGGCCTGTTTGCATACAATGTATAGAGATTATAATTTCTAATCGAAAGTACTGTTTTCGTGGGAAATTATCGACGAGATGGTGCGATGGAAAGAAACAGGCCGTATGTATAAGCGCGTCGGTTTACGCTACACCGAAATTTCGGTATATCCAGCCGAATGAACGATTGGATTAATAAATCCTCTTCTTGTTCGCGGAACGGCACCGAGGGGAACAACGAAGGCCGCACGCTCTGGGGTTAAATTTAATCCTAGAATAACCTCTCGGAATGACCCGCAGCTCGTCAATTGAAGAGCCGAGAACTGGAAGGGACCGCATAACTTTGCGGTTCCTGGCTCCCTTCTAATTTCCAACCCCGCAGTTTTCTTTGCACGTCGTTAGCAATTTCCCATCCCTTCGGGGACCTCGCCTGTTTCATCCGCCGCCGTTTCTTCAGCTACGATTTTGGCCAACTTTTACCTTCCTCTTTTTTAATTAAGTTAGACGACTACGCGTACACGAAGAGAGCAGGCTGGCGCATATTTGTAAAGTTGTAGGTTGAAACGCAAATGATATCACTTGGAAATTAATTAAACATAGCCGGGAAAGGGTAAAGGAGCGTATATTTCTACATACTTTGTTACAACAGGTAACAGTGTCAATTTATGCATACAATTTCTACTTTACGTAATTTGAAGTTTCGTTTGCAATTTAAAATCCATCGATTAGCCGGAGATTTGTCCTTCGTTTGAAATTCTCTAACGGTTTCGTCTATGTTTAGCCCTACATGAAACTCGCTGTCAGCTGTCGACTTTCTTTTTTCTCTATTTACCTCCCGCAGAGAGTTTCGCTGAAAATATAAAACGTCCGACAATATAAGACTTTTGTTATCAGCTGAATTACAGATGACCTTTGAAGTAAAAATAAATTTCAAAATAAGAATTATATGAATATTTAAAAACTGTGAACAATAACCCGGTCTATAATTAAACGCGCTTAGATACGTAGCACGTAGTGGAAATTTTTAATTTTTTTTTTTTTCTATCCTGAATATCCGAATGGAATATTTAACTCAAATTTCTTTTCACCCGTGGAATTTAGATTACGTAACGTCGGACCGAAATCATTGTTTGCACTTAGAGCCCGGCAGAATGAAGTTATTGTACATTCCTTGTTGCGTCTTAATTCTACGGTAAATCTGTCGTACTATTTGCACAGCTGACTCAATGAATTTTGTAATTCCTTCTTTCGACCTCGACGCTTAGTTCTCTCCTTCGTTCCCTGAGATACCGATTGATCTTCTCCGTGGAAAGAAGTTTATTATTCCATTATCTATCACCGTGGCTGCGCTACTGTCAAACCACTAACTCACGATGTTTAACTGATATTTTGAAACGAGTGCAGATTTATCGCCAACTTCATTTTTCCAACAAATTCCACTTGATCTCTGCTTTAGAAAAGTCGTACAAAACAGCAAATTATTATGTATAAATTATTAACGAAATCTGTTTAGTAATCAACGATATGACATAATGGCGTGTAACGTGGTTAATTGATCTTCCGTGTGCTAGGTAAAGCCGAGATAATTATAAACAACAGTTCTCGTAATTACGTGCTCGGATACGTTTATCTTTGTTAATTCTCACAGTTGAGACTTTGCTCCCTCATGTTTGTTTAAACGAGATCTTGGAGTCTAAACAAGATGATATTTCCCGTGTTCTTAGATTACGTTTATGAATAATACAGAATCAGTTCAGTAACATTTGAATTTGTACAGGATAAGTTAGAAAATCATAGTGATTCAGCATTACAATACCTTGCTACTTTGTTACGGGCAAAACCGTTTCACATTTTCTGGAATTATATAACAGCTAGATAAATTGATTCGCTGATTTGCGATCGTAAATTATTTATGACTCGCGAAAGATCGTCTGGCGGTCTGTAATTTTTCTGTTAATCAAGAACGATAGGACAGCTCATCTGGTGACGGTTCGGATGAAATAGTAACCGATGCGTCACACATCTCATGATTACCGTTCTCGGACGAGGTTTATTATACCTACGTATGTTTATGATTAATGCACTCGGCTCGGTGCATTCCTTGAATCCATGAATCGTGTAAATGGTAGCTTATCGCGCGGTGCCACGGCTGTTACATAAGCGGCGCAGCCACAGATTATGTCCTTACATAATTTTACGATTACTCATAAGCACAGAAGAAGTGACATTATTTTTTTTTTTTATCTTCTCACTGCTCATAGAGACTAAAAGTGATTTACACCACCTACGGTGACAGTTCTGCCATAAATCTCTCTGCCCTGTTGAACACGAATTACAGTCATAAAATATTTATTTTTCAATATCGACTGTATTCAAGTTTTTTTATTAATAAATCCTTTCCTTTCGATACTTTATAATTAGATTGCAGTTCCATCGCATGTATTTAATTACAGTCACGCTTGTACGAAACACGGCAATCATCGTATTTCATATATTTATTTATTAGTTGTTTTAAGCTGACTACGATTTATGTAGCATGACTCACCACATTTTAATCGTGCAACTTTATATTAAATTTCCACACTCTTTCTTCGCTTTATCCCATTCAAGTGAAACGCGAATGGATGTAAAAGTGGAAAAAATAGTTTCTCGCAGTTTGAACGAAACTGGTCGCGGTGAATGAAAGTTTTTCTGGATCGCGTGGGCGTGCGTGATTTGACAGAGTAATAACAGAAATACGCGCCGGTTTCGCGGGTCGTCGACCCAGAAGCACCGCAGGCTTTTTCAGCTTGTTATATGCGAATCCGTGATTCAACGCATCAAAACTTCGTACTCGCAACTTTTTAAATATGAGACACATCATCTTGCGTATTAAAGAGATTGAATTCAAATTTGTACTTCCATACATAGTTAGACACAAACTATGTTCCTTTCTCGTTCGTTCGGATGCGTCATTTAAAAATTAATATCAATTTTAATTGATAAAGATTATATCAATGTCTTTTTAATCAGTTTTTCTACGATTGATATAATTTTGTTTGTTTGAGTCTCGTATTGGGATAAGAGTTATAAATGTGATGTTCAGGAATTTTTATGATCTGACGAAAGTCAAACATTGTTGGTAACCTATTTATTAACATACAATAGAAAACGGGAATAAGAATAGAGTTGGACTTACGCTTTTAGTTCACGAACAATCGGATGTCAATCGACAGGTACGTACGTGAACGCAAACGCGTTCCTAGTAGTGGAATATCGGTTTTTCTCGCGCGCGCGCGCGCGCGCCAATGTCCCGCTTAATTACATGCGGTAACCAGGTGTTAAACCAGAAACCAGATCCGTGGGCAAGGTAGGCTGGGACGTCGCGTCGCCCCGAGAATTCCACGATCACGATCACGATCACGAACGTAGTACACATATAGCCGTGCCACCGATCGTCGTCGATCGCACGTGAATGGGATTTAGAATGGCTCGTGATCGACGATCGGATCGGATCGTACCCTACCGTGTACGTAGCCGATGACCTCTTCTGGGGTATGGTTGCGCAATTGCCGCATCAAGGTCGCGATTCCAGTTTACCAAGGCTGCTGGGACGGTGTGCCTTTCGAGTCACGAGCCCACGTATCGCTAGAAACGTCCGAAGTTTTTCCTTTGACAAACATATGCACTTTTATCGAATTTCGTAAGACCATAAACAGTTTTGCAACCAAACTACCGCGTCCTCGAGAAATTGATTGCCTCTTCGAATTAAGTTGAAACGCTCCTTAACGAATCTTTTCTTGGTGGTCCAGTTCGTGGTTCTACGACTCGTTTAATTAATCGCGGATTTAATTGCATTCCTTAGCTGCCCCACACTGCGCCACTTGAGACATCTTCTTCGTTGGCCACATTCTTTGCAGATATTTTAACTATCATTAAACTTTCACTTCTTTCAAGAGGTAAATGTACAGTATTTAATGTTAATATACTGATATACATATTATCTGGATCGTCGAGTGTTCTCATATGTAAGAAGCTTTACGTCTGCTAATTAAATTAACACGAACACGGTCCAGCGTTTTTAATACAATACACACTTACAATTCATATGCAGGAGATTCCATCTCGGAATTATGACGTATGTTAATTTGGTGAATTTTTAATAGCCAATATAAAATGATTTCAGATACATATTAATTTAAGAGGTTTTCATATTTCTATTTTTATATCTCAAAGAATTTTTCTTAAATTACCATTAATTTGTTTCTTGAACAATTCTTAATTTGACAGATGACTTTTATAGTCAGTAAATTAAATTTAATCAATGACATACTAAAGCAATAATTATTTCTTTATATGACAATTATTTTATAAGATATATGGTGACCTCTCAAGTACAAAGGGTTACAAAAAAGGGAGTTTACCCTCGACAAGATTCTTAGTCACGGGCCGAAAATTACGACCTACGTAGTATCGTCTGGAGGTAAAAACGGGCAGGTTGCATGCGTAGACTCGTTACGGTAGCGAGGTACTAATAAACCCGGCGAGAGCACGCGTTCGCGGGCGCACGCAAAATTTCGCGTGGACGGTGTTAAGTCCCGGGCGGGGAGTTACGAGACGAGAGAAACGCGGACGTATCGCGGTGGAAATCGCGAAACTGGTCCCATTAAGGATACCGAACGCGCGTCGTAGATTCCTCCGAACGTCTCTAAGATCCACTTAACGTTTACGATAATTAGTAGGAATCCACGATGCTAATGGCCGGTCGTTTCGGTGGCCGGCGGACGCGACGGAGGAAGGGACCGTGGCTCATCGGGTAGTCGAGGGAGCCACGGACAAGTTTACTTTGTACCTCTTTCATTTCGCGTTCGGTTCACACCGACCGCCTGGAAACAGGGCTGGTTGTTCTCCGTGGCCGGCATGCCACGTTCACCAGGAATGATCTTAATCTTCCGTGAGCCGACGTGGTATGCGAGGGTTTCGTTTTTCGTTGGTCACTCGACTTATCTCTCTTCCTCTCGCAACATCTTACCGCAGGTTTCTCGCTCCCTCTCGCTAACACGCGCTGGCCTCTACGCCGTGTTACCTTTAAATGAGATTATTAATTGACTTTCCTTCGGACACTCGATGGTATCTCCGAAGGGCGCCGCGCCTCGCCGGGGGCGGAAGGTGCACCGGCTCTCCCAGAGATTAGCTTCACGGTGTTCCGATGGTTGGAGGGAAACGGATAGGGTTTGGATTAGACATCCAACGATGGTTTTGCGAGACGATTGCACAGAAATTTATTTGCATATTTAATACGTTAAACTCTGGATTTTGCGCACTAGCACGCGTGTATCTTCGTTGGATTTTTAAATTCACATTCACAAATTACATTTTCGAATCTCATGTTCTGTGCAATGAATCAATTAATTTATCTAAGACAAACAGGTGTAGGGTTTGGTTACGTATTTTACAGGAATATTTATATAGGTTAGGTCATTTGTATTTAGAAGTTACACTGTGCAACATAGAGGTATCGAAAGAGAAAGCGCAGTGTTCAAGGAGGAAACCATGTAGACGGGAAGACCCTAATGGAAGAGGAGGGTTGGCGAAGACGCAACCGGTTGCAAGTTCTGAAGCGTCAAAGCCCCCCGAAGATTCCGCGAGACAGCCAAGTTTAAAGGTCCTAAATTATTGGAGCCCCGAAGTGTCAAAACTTTGGGAAGGCTTGCTAATTCCGCGCCCACTAAAACCTTATACCTTACGATTCCCCATTATACGTGGCAAGCCGACAACTTCTTCCCGTTGCCAGGCTTTCATGTTCTAACTCGGGATAAGGGATTCAAGCATCGGTCCCGGTTCGGCGAATACTAATGCGAAAATAAAATTGGGAATCGTGGAAACTTTCGGTAAAAAGCCGTGAAACGATAATCGTAAAATTGATACGTCAATAAAATTGATCCCGAGCAACTAAAACTATAAGTTACGAAGCAGTAAATCTTTTATTATCTTGTACACGCAGTAAAATACGGCTGCATTCTAAGAGCACAGGCTTCCGTGTTTAACTACACCTACAACTATTAGCTTCGATGAAGTGTTCACAAATATTTACGACTTGTATCGGACGATCGTTCGCTTTTACGTTCCACTATAATCCGAATTCGGCAGAGAAGCTCTGGTTGAAAAACGATAGATACAATCTTTGGCAGTTAACACTTGTGAAGCACGTTTACGACGATTAGCAGGAATTCGCAATGCTAATGTTCGGCTAGCTTGTACAGTCTTCCCACAAGTTATTTCTTCAAACGATTCTCTTGATTCATTTGCAAATTAATTGAAATATTCTTGTTCCATAAAAGTAGTTTCGGTTCCCTTCGATGAATTTTGGATCAGCGTATCAGTAAATTTGTTTGTCAGTTAAAAGTTTTAAAATTCCATTTACATTGACCTCATTCCGAATCGGTATCAGTTAATTCCCCTCATCATAAGTAGAATTAGTTGACGACACTATAAGATCGACGTCAACAAATATTAATTGGTTCCTCGAAGATTAACTAAATATCTGCCAATGTCATCTGTGCCAATCAAGAGTCTTGAAATGTTTGTTAATCATGTGTTATAAATCAAAATTTTAAGGCCTTGCGACGTTCATTTAACGAACGTGAAGAGACATAATTGCTCGAATCTCTTTGAAAGAATCGTTCCCGTTTTCTAATATTAAAAATAGATGTGTCAGCAGTGTCATGAATTATTAAATTAAATGAATACTATGTCTTAGAAAAAACGTTTCATGAGTTATCAGGCAGCCTTGAACTCGCGCAGTAAATCAAGAGGCGAATTTCCGATCAGACCGCAAACTCGTGCCGCGTTACACATTACAATTGACCGCTTTCTAGTTAACGAACGGATAGCTATTTCCCCGTTATCCTTAACCCTCTTCTCTTTCGCACACTTTCAAGATTTATCGCGACTTTCTCCCGCGAATACCCAATCTATCTCGCAGCTTTGCCAATTAATCAGTTTCAGCAGGCAAGGGGAAATTTCTGATATGCAATATCAGCGCTCAAGCTCCGCGGTTTATTCAAATATTTTTCCTTATAACTTAATTCCAACGAACTCTTTCCTCGTTGCTTACGTATGCATAATTCATTTTACTTCCCGAAATTCGCATACAATCTATGCCTGGATACTCATCATTCGGATCCATAAGGGACCGGTTTTCTTTCCAAACTTGATAAGAGGATGACGCGAGAAAATCTAATATGCCCGATACCGGGGCCGTGCGATTCCAGAGGGAAACAGACGGGTGATGGGCGAAAGGAAGAGAAAGGATGATGGTCGGATGAGGCCTGGATGGTACAGGAGCGGTGAGGAGAGGGTCAGCCGATTGTACGGGGCCGCCTCGAGGAGCGAGCGAAGACGAGATCGTTTGTATGCGCCATTCCTCCTCCCTGGACCAGTTTTCGTGCAAGTACCCCGAAGCTGTGCGACCCTGCCGGAATACTTCAAGGGGTCTCTCGATCCTCGCTTCCTTCTATTCAGGACCTTCAGGCTTGTCCAGGCTGTCATACAGCAGATTAATCCACACTCGCGAAATTTTGCCCAATTTTGTGCGTATACGAATCCTGAATCTTAACAACAGTTTTATGAAAAAATTATTAATTATATGTTATATTAGCATTACGAAACATATAGGATGTACAATCTCTTCTTGTGAAGCAATACTTCCATTAATGATTATCAACGTTGTATGAATTGTAAGATACTAGGTGATTAGAAAGGAGTACAAATTATAAAATTTATAAAATTTATAAAATTGTTTTACAGAGGACTATTCTTTGTAATATTCTAATACTTTTGGTTTTGTTATTTTTTGAAGGAATTGTATCAGATTTGCTATTCTTGTTTATGCAATCTTAAATAACAGCTTCGAACTTGATATTATTTCAATTCAGTTGAAATTAACATAAGATACATTAACTTTTTACATAGCCTCGCAAAATTTCAATACGTTGTCTTTGTTTTTATGTAAGCTTTTATTTACTCAATCTTCGGATTTGAAATACTTAGAAGTGATTGCAGCAAGTTTCCAACCTTCCCATAAAACGACTTATCGAGCCGCGAACTCGATAGTAATTTAAATCGACACGCTCTTTTACGAGCAATAACTGGAAAAAAGTAACGCAGCGTTTCTTAGAGCTAAACGCAACATTCAGACCCTGGCATACCATCGTGAGAGGTATTTCGCGAAATTTATCGCCAATTATTCGTGCTGATACACTGCGGGTTATGCGCGATAGCTTAACTCGTAAAGAAAAGCTACGCTCGCCACCGTGATTCATTATACGTATACTCGCCCCTTTCTAACCGGCGAATGATTCGTCCTGTCGTCTCCTCCGGTCCATTACCAGGTAAAAGCGTTTCGAGAAAAATGAGCCGACAAAGGGGACCCCGCGCCTTGGAAAGTCTTTTACGGCGAGTGCACTCAGCTTGTTTGACCGCTATGAACGTTGCTTAAAAATTCTTTGCCCAGGACGCGACGTTTACCAGCAAAATGTACCAATATTTTGGTACAATTTATTTGGCTGTTCGTGATTGACGTCTCAGGTGTTGAGTGCGATATATGAAGTTCAATAATAGGGTTAGTCAAATGTTATAGGGTCAGTTAGTTTTTTGAGAAACTTTTGTTTTCTACCAGCATCTGTTTAAAAATGTATAATAATGAGAATAAATACACGTTATTAAGGAAGCATCTCTTTTAAAAGTGTGAGTAACGAAGACCATAATGACAATCGAGAAAGAATCTCAAATAATACTGTTTTCAAATATGACGTATGACGTGACATAGAGTTGAATAATCGCGACGGGATTGGGAGGCCGTTAGAAACGAGCAAGCGAAGAAGAGCAAAGTTAATTCATGTAAGTTCCACTCGATCGGTCTCTTTGAAGTGTCTTAAGCCGTGTTTGTTGAATATTAAAATTTCAAGGAGAATCTTAACGGTGCCGGGGCCGGGTTGACCCAGTCGTTCTAGGAAGTCGCGAATGATATCGTAACAGGGTTTGCCTACTAGAGAGACACATCCTCCTCGGATGTCCTGTGCGTTTCGTGAGCGACATGATCAAGCATTTGAATGTCGCTGCCCCTAAATTATTCTAACGCACCGGCGTAATTGAAGCCGACGTACCCGCTACGTGCCGCTATGCGAGCCGCGTTTTCTACTGATTAAGTATTCCGCGTGGACCCTTTCCTTTTGCTGATTTATTGACCCTTCGCGAGCGAACTTTGGCAAGTGGCACGCCACCCTTATAAAGGAAGTCCTCCTCTTTCGTAACGATCCTCGCTTCAACTTTTAATTCGCCAACTCGTCGAAAGCTCTCGTGGAGATCACAGCAGGATTTAATTGCTCGTAACTCAATATTCCTAAAAGAATTTTCAAAGCCGCTGTAAGATTACGTGCAGTACCGATTTACATTACGCGAGCTGCACGTTGAAAAGGATACAGGAGACAATAACGTGTAATGTTTTTTAAATTTTCAGTCTAGTTACAATAAACGTAAATGCACTTCTTCTCGTCATATCATTAAATTATAAATTTACTGTATATTGTCGCCTTGTATAGGCAATGAGCGCAACAGTTTCTCGTAAAGCCACGGTTTTACAAGCATTATAAGATTTCCATACGAAACGAGACGTCTTTGCTTTCAAAAGGCGGGGGCCACGGATTCGTATTGTAAAATGTGGGAATTTTAAGTGGTCGATTTCTGTATCCCCTTCGAATCAACGATTTATATTAAGAGGTTCCATTGACACCGACTGTCTTTGAAAGATAATGTAAATTAAGCGAATGTAATACGATCCGGATGTCTACAGCTCATGAATAATAATCTCCCTCTGTTACAATGTTTTTCAAGTGTGCCACTTGCCAAAATGCAACAGCTGCAGCATTTAAACAGCGATGTGAAAAACAAGGAGCTATTTAAACTCAAGATAAAAGGTTTGAAAATTATTTTAAAGCAATTTGTTTTCTCATGAATTTATTGGTTTTGCAGAATGATTTATTTGAATTGATACATTTAAAGAAATCCTGTCATAAGTGTACTGAATTAATTAATCACGAACTGAACATTAGGAATGGGGCCTAATTGAAATAATTACGAGACGGTCGGAGGATGTTTCAGGGTACTTTGTTCCATCGGCACGCGCGTGAACGCGAACGCGATCGACTTACGCATCCAGCGTCGCGGTAATTGGCCCGTTGTATGTAACGCGGATAATTGCTAGCCCGCTGTAAAGTATCCCTGGGAGGTCTCTCTCGCCTACGAGGCACTGCCGATAAATCATGCCGCGCGCGAACTTCCTATTTTCACCCCGGGCGATTGTTAAACCATAGTTGCTATCCGTAGATGAGCAACGGAAGTGGGCAAATGTGATCAATTTCAAAGAAGCATTAAAACATGTAATTTCACTTTTCATAGTGGCTCGAGCTTTGTTCTCATTTTTCTACCATATGTCTTAAACTTCTTCAGAAATTTTACGGTTCATATAACCTTTTTCCATGTAATTCATTAACTTAAACTTAGACCATTAACCCTTTGCGCTCGAAAAATTTTTCCACAAATATTTCGTAATATTTTTACATTCAAATTTAAAATTATTAATAATTTCTTCCAAGGCATTTTTTAAATTAGTATATGTATATCAATTTTATAACAATTAAGTACAATTTAAACAATAATATATTGAAGCAATAATTATTTCCATATATAACAATTATTTTATGAAACAAATGGTGACCGTGAGTCACCTCTCGAGTGCAAAGGGTTAAAAAAGGGTAAGATTAAGAGGTAGAAGTTGAGTTTTCGTATAATTTTTATTAAGCTTCTTATACGGAGTGAACACGTCAAGTTTAAAACGAAA